>JAMXBB010000003.1:119866217-120059405 GCA_024138015.1 Lumnitzera littorea | reverse complement strand
CTTCCTTTTTACAATTTTTTGTATTTATTTAATTTTTTATTATTTTAGCTAATTCATATATATATATGTATATATTTGTATTATATAAATAAAATAATAAATTATGCTGATGTCATGATGACTTGGCAACTGCACATCAATTTTGGTACCACGTTAGCATCCAAGTTGACAAAAGTTGAAGATAAGTATTGTATTTTGAAAAAGTAGGGTGTCCATTTCATTTGGCAAGTTTGTAAGGATAGTCAATGTAATTTATCTTTTTATTTTTCTTGGGTAAAAATATGATATCTTCTACTTTAACAAAGATATCAAATATTCAGAAATCCATCTCTTGCAAATGAAAATCAAACTTTTATTAACCGAGTTGCATAATGAATAAAAAGGCCTGTTTAATCGACAGACAATTGATACTGTCGCTAGATATAATCTCCTTATTCAAGCCAAACCTTTCCAAAATCTTGCTAAAAATCTACTAGATATAAAATCATTGAGATTTAATTAAAGGAAGATTATGAAACAAAACTCAAATCCTATGGCAAGCCTGACAAGAGATCAAAAGTAATATGAAAATTCATTGTGGACCTTGTAAGACAGAAAGTTGAGATTAAGACAACAGATGAAAATAATATCAAAATCCTACAACATAAAGGGAAAAAATACGTTTTGTTGTGATCTAATACCCAGGCACCAGAGATGAGGAGCGATGAAATGCTTTGAAGAGTTAAAAATAAGCATATATTCAGAGATTTCCGAATAAGTCAATCTTTTTGAACTGTTGTTGAATGATATAATCTGCTCATGATAGAACTTCATGTGATTTCGATGTAGTTTTACCTTCAACGAATAGCTAGCTAGATCATTTTCTCCATCTTCGATCAGCTCTAGCCTCGTGTTGATGTTGTTTTAAAGAGTCTCCATTGACTATATCACGAACCGGTAAAACCCCTGCTTGTATACCATCCATATCTCCTTCAATTTCTCCTTCGATGGTCAGTCCTTTAATTTTCGCAGCAATATTCGAATCCGCTTTCAATCCTACATTTATATCTGCAGAACCATTTCCATTTATAATCTTTAACGAGATCAGGTTTATTCCATAATCGAATTACGGGGGTGAATTATCTAAGTTAAGAAAATGTGTATATTAATTATCTAAACCTAGAGTAGAAAATTTAAGGAATATAGTCGAAATGTATTATACAATATAGAAATGTTCAGCTAGTTGCAGTTGAATCGAAATATAAAAACCCTAGAGCTTATTTTGATCCTTTGCTTTGAAAAACCACCTTCTTCAAACACATTATTTCATTATGTTAAACACGAGATTAAGGATGTTTGACAAAATATAGGATTTGAAAACGGTATTGAAACGATAACAATAAGACGGACTATAAACCTTGAAAGTTTGGACACCGGCCTGGCATCGCTTACCAGGATTGGAAAACAACCAAAGGACAATGGCACAAAGAAGCAGCACGAGGGGGATAAGATGCACTGCATTTTCAGCAAATTTAGCCCGCGATCTCTCCTTCCTAACCATCTCAGATGAGGAAGCTGGAGAATGAGGATCATAGGTAGGTAACTCAGGGTTGCCATGGAAGGAGGCCATCCTGTATATTGTCGACGCCATGGGCGGCGCGTGTGTGTAATCGTCGTCGGAGATCCTATGCCAACTTGTCGATCTATACATCTTTGATAATGTTTAGGATTGAGAACTACAACGTACGTATTAATTATTGTAATGTTTGTTATAAGATGGAATGAGTTGGTTTGGTAGGACAAGAAAGGTGGATGGTTGTTGAAAGTACATACTAAAAGGCACTTTGATGTTGAAGTTAGGAAAAGGTCATAGGGGGAAAAGGTCGTAGGGTTTCTTGGAATGTGGCTAGTATTTTGGGAGCATTTGTTTCTCCGGTTTTTGACCGTCCGAATTTTAATGCGAAAGTACATGAAATTTACGTTGTCAACTGTGATCCAACATTTTCATTATTGTATAGGGCTTATTATTTTGGTGTTTGATAACGATTAGCATTGTTACATCACATGGCTTTTAGCCGTCAAAATTTGTCAATTTTTTTTCGCATTGTTCTGTTTCGGTTCATTTACTTTATATTGAATCCTCTTGTTTAGGTTCATTTACTTTATATTTAATCCTCTGTTGGTGCTGTTTATTGGCACATTCTAGAAGGTTAGGGTTTCTAATTTAATTTCAAGTCTAATATATAAGAACAAATTTGGAATAGAATTGTGATTTATAATTTTTTTTTCCTATTTAGGTTTCTAATCTTACGTTTAGTATGTGAGAATGAATTTGGAATATAATTGTGATTTGCAATTTCTTTCCTATTTTTCATATTTAGAAGCATTTATAGAAGTTAAAATTGCGATTTCTTAAAATTAAAGCAATTCTGACTTAGAGGTAGAATACAATTTAGAGGGGGTGAAATGGCAATTTGATTCCACATTCACTAATATAAAATCACTTAAAATAACCTTATCTTTAGAATTTTCCTATATATTTCATTTAAGCAACCATCTAGTAGTATTTCATAAAAGGGATTTGATTAATTGAAAGAAATAGCATAAATTGCCTTATTTGACTCCAATTGATTATTAAAATTATTATAACTTAATAGTATGAATACTAATCCATTAATAGACTAGATTTGATTCCTTCTTTTCCAAAGCTGTAACATAATAAAATTGTTCCAAAAAAAAAAAAAATCCAATTGATCAATTTTTAACAAAATTCCTCAACATTAATGTTATCAACTTCTTAAGAAACTTATCAAAAATCTCCTTCACAAAATAACCATACTAAAAACCACCACACAATAAGATCAGACATTTCACAATTATAACATATTTCTATTTAAGCCTATGAAATATATTAAAGTATCCTCTACCTAAATTACCGTCCTTAGGATTGGACAAACAATAATTTGTGTCTGTCCGAATAATGACATGTTGTTTTGATTGTACAGAGCTTCTTTTTTTTTTTTTTGAACTTGTTTTGTTATATATGTTACACATAGATTACATACATATAGCATATGTAGATAGATTATATAACATATATATATATAATATATGTGTTTATATATTTGTTATATACATATGTTACAGATATAATCTATATGTTAAATATTTATATAGCAAAAATATAGATTATATATTTGTTGTATGTATTATATATATTACTATATATTACATACATATAATAGTGTATATTGATTTTATGCTATATATATTTGTTATATATAACAAACCCTAACTCAGCATCACACCTTCTCCAGGGTTGAGGGGATCTAGTGCCCAATTACCGACTCCTCCCAGAATTGCATTACCGGAGACGAGCCAAGAATTGCCATTAGTGGACACCCATCACAATACGAGACGATGGAATGCAATGCGATTGGGATGGATGGTAGAGGGCTGCTTGCGCCCAAAAGAGATGATTCATTTGTCCCCTTGTCCATAGAAACCTCGAGGCATACAACAAAAACTACTCCCTCTAGTTAGCCGCTCTTTTCTCTCTTTTTACAGCCTCGTGTATGGACGAAAGAAGGGAAAGTATAACTAATAGGAATAGGAAGACGCTAAATTAAAGATTCCATGAGATCAAGGTGACAGCCCATATACAAAGAAAGTTCCAAAAAACAAGCATGGAATAGAAGTAAGCGGTAGTCCCATAGAATAATTTCTCCTTTGAATCAAACTTCATTTATTTTCTTAGTCAAGGATTGACGAAATAGAAGAAATCAAAAGAATTTGAGTCTCACATCTTAACTTAAATTAAACGATGAAATGAGCAGACTAAAATCAGCGTATAATATTCTATGAGATCATACATGGACACACACCACATCACAAAACACATATGCATACATAGTCACAAAATGATGACATTTTTAACAAATTCATTATACACATACATAGTCATAGTGTTGGAATCAGATTGACAATTTCATGGATATCTCTAAATATAGAAATTGATTGGTCATTTCCTTTCCATTTTGTTCCTTTCCTTTTTATTCCCAAATTATTTCTACATATCAAGCATAACATAAAAGTTATAGACATGGGTAGCATCAACTCCATGCTCAACCTGGATCCTCAAACAGCTTGGGGTTTTAAGACTTGGCAGTTAGCTCATGCGAGTGTAAGTCATGGCTAAGAATGGTTTTGGGACCTTCCTTTTTGGTTGATACATAGTGGGCCTAAAAAAAAAGGCAAAATAATAGAAATAGTTAGTAAAAATAAGGCTCGACAAGTATGACTTCCCAAGACCAAGATCCACTTTGGGCCGTCAACTTGATGGGTCATTGTAGATCCTCAACCTTAGAATAGAAACCTAGGGGTCCACGCAAGTCGTACCAAATTACGTACATGTGCCTTTGTTTAGTTGGATGAAACCTATCATTTGATTTTTTATAATCATCTTAGAACTTGTATTATGATTCCTAAGAGATCTAGGAAACTTGAGGTATCTATGATTTTTTCCCTTTATAGTTGAGATATGATCGATCATTAAGAAATTATGGTATTCCAATTGTAATTTGATAATGCTTTTAATATAAATTATACAAATATAGCTATAAAGAATTTTATTAAAAACATAAAAAGATAACATAATACGTCAAACATAAGTAAAGATATCGACTCAAATTGCAAATTAGATATGAATTTGATTATCTGATGGAGTATTGAACTAAAGTAATAGGTTAATATTAGGCTAACATAGTTGAGTTTTCATTATACTTGTCAAATTAAATCATATTTGTTAATGATATTGTTCCCATCATGTATGCAATACCTTTATATGTTAAAAAATAGCACAACATCCAAAAACTTGAAACTTGTAATATACATAGTACAGATTTCAAATATGCATAAAATTATAACCTGAATTCTATCTTATGACTACATATTCCAAAAACATGGTACTTAAACCTATTTGTAATATTTAATACCCATTCTTGAACCTCTCTAACCATCTAAAGTCCTCTGAAGTATAAATCTTCATGGAATTATGCAACCAATAGTAAAGTCTGATAAAGTACAAGGCCTCATAGTCACCCCTATTCCTAATTTGGTTAACAAACTAAAACATATGGCGAAACCGTAAAACATGTGCTAGCAAACACGATAATGGCGGGGATGAAGTGGCTGAACTTTCATTTTTTTTTTCTTTCATTTTGGTGCGCACACTTTTATATTCTTTCATTTTAATATCTCTACCTTTTGAAAAGAGATACACAATTTTCTTTGTAATGAATCATTATATATATATATGAGATAACGATTGTACATTTGCCTAAGATTTCGTGTATTTTTAGTTTTGCTATCAAAACTTTGATTTTCTTTTGTTTTGACATGTTAATTTTTTAAAGGAAAAACAAAAATAGTTGTAAAATTGAGAAAAAAAATATATATTACGAGAAAAAAGAGCAACTAAGAAAAAGGAAGTGATAGAGAGAACAAACCAAAAAGAATGAAATAAAAAAAAAAAAAACACGAATGAAATTGGTAATCATCTTAAAACTTTAACCTACGTTACTTCTTATAAGATATTTGCTTTTTGTAAACCTTATACTACTGATAAATTCATGAGTCGTAAATAAATTTTTTTATATAGTTATTATTCCATAAAAATAGCTCAATTAACTAATCAAAAGTCACATTTAAATAAATTTTATGATCTATTGAATTTTTGCCTCCAAAACAATATCTAGGGTTATAAAAGCTCAATCTTACGAAGTCTTCGATTGTGTTTTAATCTAACAGTTTTTATCTCTATATTTTTGGTAAATTACATATATCCAATATTCTTCGAATAATTTCATTATTTATTAATATCAATTTTGAATTGGTCATTGTCGAGCCTGGTTTTTCGGTTCTCTGTTTATAAAATTAATTTCTCATTTCTCGATTAATACTAAACCCTAATCCATTTAATATTAATCATCGACTAAAGAAATTGAGAAATTCCGGTTTTTTATTAAAAATAATTTTTTGGGGTTGCCACCTGACCGAAGTCAGGAAAAGAAAAAGAAACCGTAATCAATTAGGTGGATTGATTACGATTTAGTTACCGAGATTTCAAGTTCGGGAGCTAACTTATTAAACCCTTAACGGGTACCACTATTTATTTAACAAAATTAGGATTATTTTTATAATTATAATATTTAAAAAAATAAATAAATAAAATCAAAAGAAAAAAAAAAAGAACCTAAGTTTCTACATATTTTATCGTCGCCCCGAAGGTACTTACATACCCGCTAACCGGGATCAGACGATCATAGTTTTTTTAAAAAAATCTTTAGTGTGTTACTTGATTTTAATTTTGAAAACAGCTAAGTTTACGTTTTAATTTATTCTATTTATTTAAAAAAAATCTAAAGGGTCCTAACTTTTGACATGATTAAAATACCCTAAAAATTTTATTGATTTTTATTAATTTATATTTCTAAAAAAAATTTGATTTTCTAAGTGAGAAATCTAAAACAAAAACTAGTCCTAAAAAAATTCCTAGACTAATATATACATATATATATATCCATACTTATACTTCTACTATTAATAACTATCTATAAAATCATATACTACTAAAAACTCCTAAAACTAGCATATCCACATATATCTATACTGTATCAATAATAATAATAAAACTATAATCAATAAGATAAAGAAATTGTAACATAAAGAAGAAAAAGTTTTTAACCGAACAAAAAAAAAAAAAATTTAACCGAACCTGATTGTGAAAGTTAATTTGTGCAACAACGGCTAGGATGTGCGCATGCTGATCGACACGTCTGATTGTCGTCAGGAGGGTGACTGCGATTTAGTATGCGTGAAGGGGGCGTTGGCTGCTGACTGTAGCTGTCCTTATCCGTGCAATAAGGCTGCTCATGGATTGGAGCTTGGTGTGGAAGGGACAATGAGGCGAAGATGATTACCGGCAAAGCGTGGCGATCATCAAGGATGGCGTTATGTTTAGGTACTTGGCATGGTGGAGTGGATGTGTTGATGGGGTGACCACTGATTGGAATTGGCTTGCTGTTGTCGTCTGTGTGCAGTAACATGGCACCGTTGATAGGAGTTAGCTTGCTGTTGTTGTGTGGGCTGCTGTTCTGCTGCTGTGACAAGAGACAGACTGTTGTTGCGCGTGGATTTGCCGCGATAGGAGACGGCGTGGAGTATTTCTAGTTCCTGCCGGAGCCTTTTTTCTGTTTCTGTTTCTGTTCCTGTTTCAGTTTTTCTATTCTTCTTTTTAGATATAAAACTGATTTTCGTCTCATTTCTGCAAAGTTAGAAAAATAAAGACATAGGTGCCTATTAAGACTCGAACCCGTAACCTCCAACTAAATTCACCTAAATATTCCGCTACTTATCCGTTAGCCTATTGGCCTGTACCTTAACATTCATTACCATTAAATTATATTTAAACTATTTAAATCCCTAAAATAAATTTTTTAACTAAACTAAAACTAAAACTAACACTAAAACTAATTATTCCTAGTATAAATTACTTTCTAAAAATCTATGAAATTTTTATGATTTTTCCTTTTCTTATTTTTTTAGTATTTTCATTATTTGTTAATTTTTATTATTTTTATTAATTTTTTGTTTTTTTTTATTTTTTTGAATTAGGACCCTTTTTGTAAAAATAAAAATTAAGACTATGGAAGGGCAAAAATTAGGTATCTACACTCATTTAGGCCATGTTTGCTTTAAGGAAAATCTTTTGGAAATAGAAAATGTTTTCTTGAAAATGGTATGCTTTCATATGTTTGATTCTCTTTATAAAAACGTATTGAAAGGAACTTTTTGCAGTTTGGCATGAAATTTATATAAAGTATAATCATACTTAAATAGAATATTATCACTATATTATTATAAATATATTACAAGCCTTTTATGTAAAAGTATAAAATGTAAATTAATTTATAAAGGTCATTATTATAACCTCATATTTTGAAACTTTATCAACAAGAGTCTTGAGTTATTCTTTTATTAAAGTCCCTTCATATTATAATAGGTCAATTCTAATAAAAGTCAAATAGAAATCACTTTTCAAAAGTTAGAAAACTTATACAAAGTAGTTTGGAAAATGACTTTCCATTTTAAAAGCATAAGTTGTTTTTTCGAAAAACCTTAAGATTTCTCTTTTAATATGAAAATGTTTTCCCTTATAAGGGAAAAGGTTTTTTACTTCCATTAACAAACAAAAGAAAATGAGGAAAATGTTTTCTATAAAATAAATGGACTCTTAATTTAAATTTATATTGTTTTAGCTATAATTTAGACAGTTGACTCAAATGAGTTTAGCATCGACCAAATTTGGCTTTAATATGGATATTGGATACTAGCATTGACGTAGAGACACTGGACAAGTTTTTGTTTGTGATTGTTTATGGTGCCCCCTATTTAATTAAGATGAATGACCAAATCAAAACGAAAGCTTCAATAATATTAATATATTACATATATTGATAAATAGCGTGTAAAAATCAAATATATTTAAACATTTGAAAATAAAGGAATGTATTTTTTAAAAAATACTAATTATATATCAATATATCAAAATTTTATTGATAATTGCATATGACTCATTAATTCACGTATACAAATCCATGTGTTATATTTAAGAGGAGCTTTGGGCTTCATACTTATCGAACTGCAAGACTTGTTTGAACAGGTTTCGGTATCGAAGGTTTTGGATGAAGAATTAAAGAACAGAGAAGGGTTTCAAAATGTTGTTTGTACTTGCCAGATGGCAACAACACCTAGTGTTCTAGAGCAGCATAATAGGTTCAGGGCACGACGACAATTGTTTATATAGGGATATAGAGTGGACTATCAATTACTAGTACAATTAATAAACCTAATATAAAACAATAAGTTTGGTTTTGGATATAGATATTGGTTATTGATGTTGTTGCTCCTTCTTTGTAATTTTTTATGTTACCCTCATTGAAACTAAAGTAAATAACGTATGATGACTGATTTTTTGCTTCATTATATAATATATATATATATATATATATTCGTGATATTTTTACTTCTTGAGCTTCAAAACTCACCAAATTGTGTACGTTTCAAATGCTAAAGGCTTTGGATAAAGTGAAATGCCTTAGAAATTTCATCGGTCATTTAATAAGTTTCAAAAGAGTATTTAAAGGAAAGAATCTAAATTTTAGGGCCAAATTTGTCGAAATAATTTTTTGCCCTTGCATAATTTCGATAAGCCATAACTAGAGAAAGGTATTTTATACTCAACAGGAATTATTAAAATGTTAAAAAACCAATTTAAGTTTGAAGGGAAATTTCAAAATTCAATTAAAAAGGATTTTCTAAAGTTTAGGACCAATTTTTCAAAAACCAAAAATACCGATTCTAACTAGATATGTTAAATTTTAGGTTTAGAAAATTAAATCCACTCCTTACAATGTTTTTCAAAATAAATGAAGTCATCAAAATTATTATAACTTAGTGGTATCGATATTAGTTCTCCAACAAGATGGACTGAGTTTAAGTCTTCTCTTCTCTTAGTTGTAATGAGTAATATCATTGGCTTAAAATAAATAAATAAATAAATGAAGTCTAAATCAAGATTTGGGTCTAAAAAAATTTTGGCTTTTCAGTATGTTGTGATGATTGGGATGAGTTCTTGATGTTGTTTTTCGAAAATTCCAGCTACTTACCATAGATTGTTTTACATGATAAATGTGGAGTTACATGATGTGCTTGTAAATCTTGGGTTTAAAATAGGATATGGATAATATATGTTGGGTTGGATGCATAAAGGTGTCATCTTTAGCATGATTTTGTGGAGTTACACCATATTTTTGTTAATCTTGGGTTTAAAATAGGATATGACTAATATATGTTACATATATGTTGGGTTGGATTCATAAAGGTGCCATTTTTAGCATGAAAATGCACAATTTTTTAGCAATACATTAATATGATGGTGTGTCATTTTGATGCTTAAAATGATATGGATTTGAATCTTGATGAATTCACATGCTAATCACTTTGATTCTTACCATTTTCATGACCTACTTGCGTGTTTCTTAATTTTCTAGTAAAATATTTTGAAATTTAAATGTTTTAAATGATCACACGAACATTTAAGTGTTCTTTATCTTAAACTCCTTTTAATCCAATTAATCTATCAAATTTCATGAAGAATATGTTTTTCCTTGAATTTGAGTTAAGGACCTTCCATAAAGATTTTTTGCCATTAAACTCCTTAAATTCATTTTAATTTTAAAATTCCGATTTGTATCGAAATTGGTTAGAAATGGGGTGTGATCTTGTAGAAGGTTAGAGTCTTAATAAAAACATGTTTATGATTGGCATATTCAAGGAAATTGACAATTGAAAGAACTAGAAATGGGAATAATAATAAATGTAAAGTAACAAATAATTTGGGTTAAAACTGCTCAAGCCCTAAGCTGGTCAAACAAAAATCGGCCTAAGAGAATAGGTTTATACCTATCCCTAATGGGCCAGACATGTCACACACATGTATAAATGCCTAGCCTAAATTATTTAAACCTACTAATTGGGCCGAAATTTACAAAGTAATAAAATCTAATGAATTGACCTAACCACATATTTGAATGGGCTTAATTGAAATTTTCGAAATCTTTCAGGCTTACTAACACTTATGAGCCCATAATCTAAATAGACCATAAACTTGAATTTGGCTAGACTTGGGCCAACTGTAAAAATTGATTGAATGGACTAAAGCCCAATTAAAATAATAGATAGTCTAATGGGCTTAAGTATCACCAAAATTAGTTAGGCCCATTTCTTCTAGGGTACTTACCTTAAGTGGGCCTTAAATTATAAACTTAAGAATAATATGGCCCTAAACCTAATAAAATTATTAAGGACCTAATAGGATAATTAAGAATATTAATCATTAATTGGCTTAATTAATTTACTATTAAGTAAGTGGACCCAAATTAATCAAAAAGAGTAAATTGGGCCCAATCACTATTAAGGACCATAATCTTGATCTTATTAAAATAAAAAAAGGTTAGACTTAGATAGTAAAATATAAATTGATAAGTCTAAATTGATTAAAGTAAATGAGTATAGATGGGTAATTAAATAGTGGTAACTAATCAAAGGGTCAATTAACTTAATATTTTTGGATATAATAAATGTAATGTAAGAATGAATAGTTAACTTATATAGAGAAAATAATGGCTTATCTTTCTTAATGGCATTATCAATATTAAGCATAAATGCAAGATGCTTTTATATTTACAATTAGAGATTGCTATTGTGTTACGCTCTGAAGTGGTGGAATTGCAATAGTTCTTTCATGTAAACTAATCTAAGATAATAACTGATCTCACAGTTACTATTGTAAATACAATTTAAACAAGACATCCATAACTCTTCACTTTGAAGTAAATAGTTTATATAAGATTATCAATAAAATTATATGTGATTATCGATAAAATTATATGCAGATCTTTAAACTTTAACTCATATTTAGATAAATATATCTATATTATCTTACGATCCCAAGAAATATTCACATAACATAACATTTTGATAAGTAAAATATTATGCGATTAACTCATACATCTAAGAGTTATTAACAAAACTCTCTAAAATTTCTATAGATCTACCAGTTGGTTCTTTACTGTCCCAAAGTTCTTCAAATGAGTACTAACTTTCGCATAATTATAATGCAGCATATTAATTGTCACCTGCAAGAAAATCTACAAGAGCATAAGCAACCAACAATTTAGTAAGTCGTGATGGAGATATAAGACTATATAATAAACATAATTAAGGTTCTCAAACAATTAATTAAATGCAATGCAACACTCAAGTGTCATCATACAACATCGTCCAATTCGTTGTAAAATTAAAGTAATATCACCCACTTTAATTTGGTTTGAAGAGTTTCAAACATTTATGCAACAACTTATGACTAAACTTAGGTTTGTGCAATGGGAGTACTACTCCCCCCATGACTATCATTTGAACCATTGTCTTCATCTTTATTGTGACCTCCTTTTCTGTTACTTAGTTTGACTAAGGATGAAAAATGGATTATTATGCAATTCAGCACTATCCCTTTCGAATATGTTAATATTTGGTCGAAGAATCCTAATTGTCCCCTAAAGGGTTACAATGCATGTCTAATTAAGGTTTTAGGTCATATATGGTTAAACTCAATTTAGAATGATCAAGCAATTTTACTCCATACTATTCACAACAATTCAACATGATAAAGCATTAGAATATAATTTAATAACTAGAGACACACAAGTATGCACACAAACATCTACCTACAAGTGCAAACAGCGCAACCTTAAGCCTTTTAGTATCTTAATTTAGTACTCTAAAATACAGCAATGTATTGATCTCAACTTACCTGAAATCCTTAATTTGCTCACTCAACTTGCTATAAGTTTAACTTGTCTCCACTTGTCTAATAATATAAATGCTTTTTTAATATTTATATCCTTATAACATATAGGCTTTAAATTATAATTTTTACTCAATTATCCAAGTTATATATTTTACTTATTACCAATATATTCTAGGCTAGTTTGTGATTCAGTTTTTTGAATCCATATCCAATTTAGGTTTTAATTTAGTTTTTGATTACAGGTTTCATATATGAACCTTAGGAACTCGTTTTAAACTATTATGTGAAATTAATCATATTATATTTGGGTATCATAAATCTCCTATCTAGTCGTTTACCAATATTTTGGTCGATATGGTAGACTTTACTTTTAATTTAACTACCAAATTTACTCTCGATATTAGACTAACTTACATTTTTCACATAATTTTCTAAATTCATAATCTAAATCAAATTTTTAACATATTCTCAATATTATAATATCATTATTTTTTATCTAATAATTTCTACTCATTTAATTCCTATATACACATATTATGTATTATTACATAATCTATATTTATATCTCTTATCTAATATCTCTAACACTACATATATCATCTTTCATCACCAAATAACATATTAAGATGTCTAATTATATTCTAAATCAAAATTTATACCTAATTAACCTTAAATCACAAAATTAGCATAAATATACCCTTTTATCTATTATTCATTTATACATATTTATTACATATTATGCATAATACATGCAACTAACACTTTAAACTCCATAATTACCATCTTACATCAGCAACTAACATCCCAAGATACCTAATTACATGCTAAATTAGTATTTCTAACAAATTAACATTTAATCACCAAATTAAGCCCACAAATTGTCTTTTATACATATAATTTATCTCCATCAATTCGTTAATTATCGAAACTTATTTTATATGTTTTTGATAAATAATGAGTAATATATATTGTTAACAGGGCTCTTTGGACATGGGTCCCTCAAACCCGATTAGTTCTGACATGCCTTATCGCCTAAGGCTCGCCCTTGTGGGCCCAAGCTCTAAGCTTGGATTGATCAAGCCTAATAAGTTATGTAACGATTAAAATGCATAAGATAAAGATAAAATAATCAATTACCATGTTCGGAATAAGTAGGACATGTTTGGTACCACAACCCTACTCTCCCATACTTACGGGAGAAGATCTCTCCCCATGAACTGACCTCCAACTGCCAACGCTACTCTATTATAAATACTAGATTGCTTCCTAGTGGTAAATCTCTTTAGACTCTATACACCAAGCTTGTTAATTATTCCAAAGTATTTTCTACTCTCAAAAACCTTACTGTTAACTTAAGTATCAAAGTGGTTATGCTGGATAACCCTCAAGTGGCCCTTCACAGTATATTGTTTTGTAGGCCTTCTATGTGCAGAGCCCTTATATCTATTGGCAAATACTCAGAGACTACACTTGGCACCATTTGTAGGAAACCGAATTCCTACACTTAAAACCTCAAACACATTGAACACATACTCTACGAACAATTCCTTTAACATCATGTCTTACCCTAACGAGTGGGAGAACCAATAGTTGGTAAATAACTAACCTGAAGATAATTCGCCCCTCTTAAGGGTTGTGTTGGGGGAGAGCTTGGAGTACATGGAACGTTTGGTTAAGGAATATGTCGTATAAAATAGGTTACTCCACGCTCACCTAGAAGAAGTAGAATGGCACAGCGCACAAACATACCCCCTAGAAGCTTTGGATGTTCGTACTGGGTAGAATAACATCTAGCAACAACAGTAGAATGGCAAGGATTAGTAACCTGATCCACCGTTACAGCAACAGCCGGTAAAGTTTGTAGTCACCTGTGATCGAACTTTAGCTAGGAACGAGCAAGAAGCCAACTCGTAGGGAGTGCAGGCTTACTTAGCTGCATGTCGAGCTCACTTGGCATACGATGTCGACCTAAATTGTAGATACCTTATTTTTGCCATTTTATTTTAGTAGGTTTGTTGAGCCAAGAAAATAAAAAATAAAATAATAAAAATATAAAAAGAATAAATAAGATAATAAAAACAATAAAGTATTTAGTCGTATCAAAGTCGAGTCATATTGAGTCAAGTCGTTTAGGATTGAATCAGATAAAGGTGAGTGTTCAGTTTAATAAATTCTTAAGTTGTCAAAGGATTGAGCTTCATTAAAATATGTTAGTCAATTTCGATATAAAGTAGATTTTTTTATCTAATTTATATTGAGCTAGAATAAACTTATGATTTATTAAGTGAATTATTTTGCTAAATCAAATTGGACTGAGTCGGGCTCGGAAAATAGAAAGTCCAAATAGGGTTTTTAGCAACTAAGTTGAATCTTCGAAGAATCATTATCATATCTTTCGTATATTTTCTTTGTTAAGATCAAATCCATAATTAAAAGATATGAAAGATTCAATAGTGGATGTTATAAATAGGAATTTGACGTTGAAGTTTCGGACTTTTTTTTTTCTCAATATACTTCCTCGATCATAATATACGATTAGCCCCAATCCTACAATTCATTGCCCATGCACTACCTACCTGATCACTGTCCAATGCCATACTATCCCCAAACACATCCACACACATGTTGAAGTCTACTTAACACTACCCACAGCAACCATTGCACATACCAAATTCCACAACACATGGCACTACACACGCCAACATCTATAGCACCTGCATGTCCACTCTATGCCCTAGCACGTTGACTCTACCTATTGGACATAATATATACACCAACTGTACACTAACTCCACTTGTTGCATACACCACATACCCTATAACCGCACATCCCTCATTGCACTTGTACGCCACATTACTAACACAATTAGCACTTGATCACTCTTTGCTACACAACACAAATATACGATAGGCCCCCAACTGTTGTACACGAGTACTGATACACTATCACACATCGACCACCTAACAACACTCTAATGCCAGCACATTGTACTTAACTCCATAGATCGTACACATGATAAACACATACAAACGTTCAGTCACTTACACACGCTCTTCGTATAGATCCCACATCACACATACAACTCGGACACTTGATCACCAATACACCTTCACAAGATCGCACACATGATTTATGCACTGTCATCCATTGTGCCACATATATGATTCACTATGACGCACATGTTGACTAGTATATACACCAAGTACGTAAACGAAATCTAGACGAGTACGACATGATCAACACGAGCACGCTGATCATGAACGACTCAACTCATTTAGGTAATACAATTATTTATTTATTTATTATTTTATTTTATTAGTTAATTATTTTTAATAATAGATATCTAGATCGTATCTAGGGAAAAGATATGAAGCGTATCTTACATGTAGGATTTAGGAAAGATGTTTTTTTTATACTTAGTGATTTTTTTAAAAAATAAAAAAATCTTAACTAGAATTTTTAAAGAGATTTAGTTAGTTATATTTTTTTAAATAGATTCGCAAAATTAGATCTTTTTAGGTTTTTTTTTAAATAATAAATGGTTAAATAAGCATAAATTTGGCTTGATTTTCAAATTTAAAAAGAATCCACTTCTTAAATATTTTATAAAAAAAATGTTATGTTAGTTTGATCTGGACTAGCAAATATATAAGCATCTTTGAGGCAATCGTATAAATTTTTTTTTCTTGAAAAATTCGTAATAAAAAATAATGAAAAATTCCTTTTAGTTATATTTTACATATTTGTATATATTTTAATATTTTTTTAAAAATTATAAAAATAAAGCTTATTAATTAATTTTTTTATTTTTATATGGTAACTTAGTCTTAATAAGTTAGCCTTCAAACTTAATTTTTTGGTTATTTTCCTAAAAATTATTATTTTTAGAAAATTTATAAATTAGTAGCCAAATTAAGATTTTTCCACTCGAAAACTTTAAATTTATTTTTTTATTAGTTGAACTAGTTGGCGACTCCAATTTTTTAAAATATTTTTTCAAAACAATTTTTTTAAGAAAAAAAATGTTTTCTTAATTTAATGTCGAGTAATCTATATTAGGCGAATTGGGCTTAATACGGATTAAATTATGAAAAACCAAAATAGGGCTCGACAGAATTGGTGACTCCACAAGGAAACCTTAGTGAGCTAGCCATGTAAAAATTAAAAATTAATTGATGGGCTTTTTGTATTGTTTTTCTTTTATTGTATTATAATTATACTAATTAGTTTTTAGTGATGCAGGCCTTAAGAAAAAACTTGGCCCAATGGGCTTATATTGGGGATTTGGAGGGGAGGGGTGGGTGGTGGGGGTGGAAAGAGGTTTATTTTAATAATCATTTACATGCTTTGATATGATTGGACCTGGATCACTTTAGGAACTTATGATAGGTTGCTATTGTGTAACTCTCAGGTTGTTAGGGTCTTTACTCCTGCTTGGCAGTGATAGTTAAGCCCACTCAGGCTTCGGTATAGTTCACTAAGTTTTTCTTCGAAAAGCCTTGGAGCTACAAAGCCTAAGACCCATAGACCTTATTTTCTTGTATTATTCTTTTCGAAAAAAAGGGTAGTTTTTTTTCTAAATTATAGAAAAAGTCTGATTAATTCGCGGTCGGTTTGGTGTTCTTCTTTAAAAAAGGAAAATAACAAAAAAATTAATAACCGTTATATATAAGTATTCATGAGCTTCATTTCTTTTTAAATCTTATTTTGAATATACTTATATATAAGAGTATTCTTCCACCGTGGGTTCATAATAGTTCCTATAATTTATTAATTACTGGCTCCTATTACGTTACATGCGTGTGTAACATATTACATTTTTTTTCGATTTTATTTTTGCTATTGCTTGTTTTCATGTAATTATTTTTTATTTCTTGTATTATGTGTATTTAGTTTTTATTGTCCCTTAGTAAGTAAAAGGCTGCGTAATTTCTAATTTTTTTTTTGAAAAAGTTGTAAAATTATTAATATTATATCCAGCTTTATTGTAAATTTATTAGTTTCGTTGTAAATAATCGCATCATTTTATGTTTTATATAATATAGATATGGAAAGTCAGGTTAGTGTTAGTTTCAAGCTTGTCCATGAGGTCTAGTTGGATAAGGGACTTATAATGGATTGTATCGGTGGTAATTAAAGAATTCCTTTTTGAAGTGATTCAAAGGGAGGTGTTGCCCAAACTCCAAGCACTTTTCAAACATCGCGAAGTGCCTCCTTAACAGCAGGGCCACCCATTCGTCCTTACTTGGCAAGCGTATCTGCCACCCAAGGATTACCTCGACAACAAAGTTACTTATAATCCAACTGGGGGTAGATTGTTTACTTTTGCTCACTTGGTCGCTAAGCTCCTTTCCCATCTTAAGAGCATTAAACAAATTCTTTAAAGGAGGTAGGGGGGCGTACGCATATACATTCCTTGGGATAACATTAATAATCTTAGCCTTATCTAACGCCTCCACGGCCATCCTAGTAGGTTCGTCAAGTTGTGCTTGCGACGAGACCTTGTCCTCTCATGTTTAAGGGGGGGTCACTTCTTGTAGAATCGGAGCCAGAGACATATAGTGATGAAGATGAGCCAGTCTCATCTATGTTACTCGACATGGTCGTAATATGTAAAGAAGAGAGAAGCTTGAAAAACTTTTGAAGAAAGTTTGATGTAAACGCATAATTCGTAATGGCAAAACAAAGAGATTGCAGAAAAGTGATATCTCATTGTGACCCTGCTATTTATAGGGAAAGCATATGAGAAGCCATATAGGTGGTTATAGGGATTCGTATAAGCATGAATCCCTTGGAATGCTGCATAGCAGATACGTGGAAAGTGTTTTGATCTGACGATTACCTTTAAAAGGCAAAGCATGTGTAGCTAAGAGCTAGTATGGTATAACATAACACCTGTTATGTCACATTTAATGCATGGAAAGATCATAGTTCAAAAAAGTTCCTTCAACAAGAAGTTTCTTTAGAGCTCATTCGACTAAAACCTGGTTAGCATGATAAAGACATGGTGCAATTACGTCTGCTCGGCTCGTGACGATTACTATTCGAGTAAACTAATTGTAGCCTTAAAGCACTTGCTCAGTGAGATGTGAAGGTGTCTTGCTCTAATGCCCCAACCAAGGCTTAATCTTCCCCAAGTCTTTGGCACTCTGCTTTAGAATAACTACTGACCACCTCGGTCCATCCTACCTCGGACATTTTTGGCCCAGGAATTCACTGCCTCGAACATCTCCACCTTAGTTGACTTCTAGTTCGGACCTATACCCTTACCTAGTCAACATCATTGTACCAGGCCGGACTCCTTTGAGTTGGATTAGTTATGCCTGAGCAACCCATATATCCCTTCTCTTTACCTTCACCTTAGCAATGAGACTCTGTGCGGAGTAGGGGTATGCAAGTGTTAACAAGACTTTTTGGACATAGGCACATCAATCTTAACCAGTTTTGATACGTCTTATTGCCTTGGGCTTGCCCTTATAAGCCTAAGCCTTAGACTTGGATTGATTAAGCCCAATAGGTCATGTAATGGTTAAAACACACAAGATAAGAATAAAATAGTCAACTGCCACATTTGAAATAAGTGGGACATATCTGGTATTACGACCCCATTCTCCTATACTTGCAGGAGAATGATCTCTTTCCACTAATTAACCTCCAACTGCCGACGTTACTCTACTATAAATACTAGATTGCTACCCAATGCTAAATCTCTTTAGACTCTATACATCAAGCTTACTAATTATTCTAAAGTACTTTCTACTCTCAAAAGCCCTACTGTTAACTTAAGTAATGAAGTAGCCACATTGGATAACCCCCCGGCATCCCTTCACAATGTATTGTTTTGCAGACCTTCTATGTGTAGAGCCTCCATATCTATTGGCAAATACTCAGAGACAACATAAATAATTTAACATTATAATATTTAATTATTTATTTTCTAAAATTCAAACTTATGGGATTATTTTAAGTAACATTTTTAGCTTTGTTGTAAAATTTAGACTTAATTAGACAACTTACCCAATTATTCTAAATTTTACGTATCGATTCTAAACTTCTGATTGCAGAGCTTAAATATTGTTTATGGTTTGGAATCGTATAAGTACATAGTGACTTCTTGTTAGAGGATAGGATTACTAAACTAGACTAATATGTAAACTCATCTTAGCAATAATTATGTACTACTTGTGCATGGTTACCTAATGGTGGGTGACAACCTTAGACTGGACATTGTGTTTGCGTGTTAGTGTTTCAGGATGATACAATAGTTAAGCGCTTGAGTCAACGTACTATGTTGACATATATTCATATGAATTATCATGCAGCTTGGGCCATATTACTACAATGGGTAGTTTTTCAGATGGAAAGAGGTGTAATAAGAGAGAACTTTGATGTTAGTAAAACATTTGTAATCGTCTATACTATTTCTTGATGGTTTGGTTTTGTTGATGCGACGTTGGATATACCCATTAACCCCTTTGGCTACTATAGTAGTAAGGGGTCCTAACAATCTTCTACTATAGGGTTAGAACCCATTCCCTAGTTTGTCCAAAGTCATGAGTACTCTCGTGTTACTTGTTTACTTTCATGCTTAATAATATAATTAAATGAACTGCTTGCTACGTTAGTAATAAGCTCATGTGACATGTGTTGTGTTTGTTGTGGTTACTGTTGTATTGAGTTCTTTGGAGCTTATTATTTTATTTTTTCTCAAGAGGATGATTTTGATGGTAACACAGTTCAAAGGTTATGTAAGATCGAAAGACCAGTACTACGTTAGTGGTTTACTTTATAAATTAATTCAAATGCTTATGTTGTTTGTGCTATTGTAATTTAAGGATTATTATAATGGAGCCTCTTGAATGATTGTATTTGGAGACTTGAAATTTTTTTATTAGGCCTATGTTAAAAGGCCAGCTTTAAAATAGGTTAGTGAACCTCTAAGCCTTCAGTTTATAAAACAGCTTGAGGCTCTATTATAATATCCAAAATTTAATTTTGAGGGTCTTTTTGGAAAAGTGACTTGAGCCTATTATGTAAAATAAATTCTTACACAACGACTTATCCTAAATTTAATAACGATTTTGGAAATGATAAAATTGGTTAGAAACCTACTCTCTAGTGTATGAAGCTTTACATGTAATACTTACATGTTACATATGGCATATTGCCACACCATTAGCGGATTCAGAATGTGACATGAAGAAAATAAACAAACAGTAGGTTTTCAAACACATACATATATTTATGAGATAATAAGAAGTTATGGCAATTTTGAGCATTCCAATGATTATTAGATCCACATGCTTAGCAATGCTATCAAACCCAAATTGGAAAGTTGACCCAAAGATGAGAGGTGTTAAGGGATGAGAGGGTTACATTGAGGTCGAACCGAAGCGAAATTAAGTTAATAAAAATATCATAATATAATTCTTATTTATTTATAATATAATAAAAATTTTCTATATCCTTGAGAATTGAAAGTTTTAATTTTTTACAGCTTATTTTTTATTTTTCCTTAATCTATATTTATTTATTTTTAATAATTTGGTATATTTTCTAGAAATACAAGAAAAAATAATATATTTTAACCTAAAAATACCTAGTACGTTCTTGCGGGAATTGGATTGGATTGATCAGGTTAACGAGATTGAACTAGGAATGTAAGCGATAGATTGTTAAAGGGTACCCAACCCGTTGAACCCAATAAAAATGCAATAGGGTTTAGGTTTGGTATTAGGATATGATTTAAAACCCTATAGGATTTAAGCTTAGGTTTTGGGATTACAAAAAAAAAAACTTGATAGAATATCCGACTCTGTAAAAAAAAAAAAAGCATATATTAATAAAAACATTTACTCTTAACTTAGGCAATATGCATATCTTATATAAATTTTATATTGTACAACATATTTAATTTTTAATTTTTATTATTGTATAAGTTAATAAATATAATTCTAAGCCTACTTAACTTCTTTTCCTATAGGGTTTTGGACCATGACATCATTTTTTAGCAACATATATGCCACTTCTATACTGTAAATTAATAAAAGAAATGTAATATATATACTACGGTATATTTGGTTGTATCCTATTTGTACATATTCCACTTTGATTTTATTTGTTAGTAATTTTTGTTATCTAAACATTTTGTTTATATATATATAAAAGATAGACCATGCAGAAATTACATGCAACTTTTATATGTCTATGGTATAAAGAAAAATGGTACCAATATGTGGTTAAATATTCTATATATGAACTCAAATATCCTATATGTTAAAAAATTAATAGAAGTTGCATCTAAAAATAAGTGCAACTGGATAAACCTACTTAATTCGTCACTAGTTTCATTGGGTGGATTTTGGGGCCAGGAGTGGATCCAATCTTCTAAAGGATGTGCATAATGTTGGAGGAATACCCTCCAGAATTGGTTTTTGTAAACTCCATCCTTCAAGCTGGTCCCATATCTCACTGGCTTCTGATAATCTGTTTTAGTTTTCGACAATAAATTATGGATTGTGATTAATGCAAAAGGACATTACACCAATATTACTAATTATACATATATTTTTTTGTCGAAGGAACTCATATGCATAAATTGCATTTCGTATCTTCTAAATTTAACCCGAAGTGAACCGTATAGTAAAGCTCCGCACGGATTGTGTTGCAAAACTAATATAAGGCCGAGCTAATAAACATTATCATTATACGGGGACGTTAAATGACAGTGAACATACTTTTATCAATGATTGTGTCATTATTTCTAGAATCATCTATACTATTCTTGAAAGAAAAAAATGAGAAAAAAGAAAATTGAAACGCGTGGCATTTAGAATATTTCTTTATATAAGCTTGGTTTAGGGTAATGTAAGAATAGTAGACAGACGATAACGTAATCTCATTTCAACCTTCTAAATAGACACACACGTGTATAAACGAAACACTAGTATGAAACTAAGAACTCTATCCTTAGAGGGTAGAATAAATTCTCTCTCTCTCTCTCTTTTTTTTTTTTTTGACGTAGAATAATAATAAATTCTCGATTCACATCATGTTATGCTAACTTAATTACCTGGGAAAAGCCAACACCCACGACATGCAATTGCAATGTCGTCCTTGGATGACCATGGATCTTCGTCCAGGGCTATGTCTCAATCCACTCACATCAATGACAGGAACATGGGCAATTTCAGGGCACAAAATCAGGTCGATCCTTTGAAGGAACCAAATAAGCATCCGGCTGGTACGGTACATGTGACCAACCTTGCTCCTGGGCCAGTTCCCTGGTCCGTTGAGAACAAGAACTTCCGCTAGCCCCCATTATACATAGACCGGGTTTCGAGTTTCAATGTGAAAACGGGAGCAATCGAAATCGATTCTGGCGGTGTTAACAAGAAGGCAAATGGTTCTACTTCTTCCCAAAGGTTGAAGCACAGTACATGGTCCTTTATATAGAAGTTAAGTGACTCTTATAGGAGTTCCCATCGACTATGTTTAACGGCTTGACTATCCTTGTTAGAGAAAGGATTCAATGGGATGTGTTTTGTACCCATCGTATATAGAAGTTCAATGACTCTTATAGGAGTTCCCAGCGGCTATGTTTGACAGCTTGACTATTTTTATTATATAGTCGCAATCAATTGTCTTTAACAGGATATATATATATATATGTATGTATGTATGTATAGATATAAGGATATGTGTCACATGTTTATTGGCAATATAGTGCCAGCTCATAAATAGAGTTGACATGGGTAACAATGCTACCAATGAAAAGTTTGATTGGATAGTAAATTAGACGTTTAATACTTCTGGTAGTAGTCTAGCAAAAGAAAAAAAAAAATCACTTTTAATAGTAGATTGAAAAAATTGAAAAATTTTAAGTACCAAATGTAACATTATCCATTTAATATAGTAGAAGAATTAAAACACATATAACTAAATTATTATAACCTAAGAAAAATCCTTTTTATGCATGGATTAATGACACACCCAATCCTATACTCTAATACCATTAACTTAACATCTAAACATCATATGTGCATGAAAAAAAAAATCCTCAAAAAGGCGAACTAAAAGTACAGTATGTAGTCATATAAACACATGTACATGAACATGCAGTGCATAAAACATACACATAACCTATTTTAATGAAACAATCACCAATTATTATCTTTAAATTTAATCATTTAAACAATATAGCCTTAGATGATGTACCTATAGTGTACTTAGGCTTAAAGTAACTTATGACTCCAGTTAGCTAGCTAGCTTTCTCTTTTTCTCTCTCTCTCTCTCTCTCTCTCTCTCTCTATATATATATATATATATATATATATATATATATATAACATACAATAGAACCTATACAAAAAATTGTATCATCCTTAAGGCAATGTCTGGAAGCTGTTAGCCTACTAGTCTATATGCAAGCGTCTATGCAATCTTTCTCATTCCACAAATATAGCCTACTTATAGCTTTGTCTTAATATGTTAAATCGTTACATAACCCTACTTAGATCAATGACCTATTGACATAAAAGTCAACTCCTAACTAACTAAATCTTATTGATATAAGGTTGCACGGTGACCAAACGAAATCATTCCGATCACTGAGCAAAGTATTCTAGATCACCGGCATTTACCTGTGTCTTTTTAGGCTTTTTTAAGCACAAGCAACACATAATTTGGTTCTACTTTTTATTAAGTTGATTTATTTATTATCTTAATAAGCACAACCAACAAACAATGATTACATACTTATGTATCAAATTCCTAAGCTTTTGAAAAATGATTAATACCACATCTTGATACAGGGAATAGCATATATCTTCCTACTTAGTGATTGTAAGGTTTCAACCTAATTTTTTTTTATCATTGATTCATTATTATGATTTAAAATTCATAGAAAAGATTACTCATGTTTTCTTTCACACTAAAGTTTTAAACTTGACACAAAAGATAGATCATAGCCTAATATGTATAATACTATTTATATAGATGCTTAACTACAACTTATAATTCACAATCTAAGTAAATCCTTTGATACCCCCAAACTGTACATACTCTAGCTTAAAGAGTTAAATATTCTTTCTTCATGTGAAATTCTTTTCATAAACATCACTCTTTTGATATGAACATACGATGTAACTACAATTATTGATTTAGTAAAACTAATTAATAAATAAATTCAACATAACTTGTTCTAAACATTATGAGAATCAAGGATTCATTAAATTAAGGATTATATTGATACGATCATTTTATAATCTATGAAATAAATACATAAATTTTTCATGAAGTTCTCATTAGTACACATTAAATGAATTGCCTACGTCCCTTGATTTCCATTTAAAGGACACAACGAGCATAAATACCCTTTTTAACTTCTATTCTAATAGACCTAATATCTTTCATACACAATCATAGGAGGATGCAACGATCTCTTCCAAAAAATCCCCAACGAATAATATAGATTATTTCTTTATTTATATTGGATCAATTATAGCCGCTACCTACATTACATGAAATTGTGCACCACAAATAAGAATTAATGAAGAGACTTGCAATCCCATGGAAAGACAACACAATCCCTTGTGGAAAAGAATTATTTCTTGAGACAAAACTAAAACTATCAAATTCCTACTGAAAGGTTAAGGTTTCTTACTACTGTATGAGAATAGTATCGAGGCCCATAGTAATAGGCACGAGGAGGAGAACATATGTGCCACAAATACATATATATATATATATATATAATCTAATGTGCATTTTAATATACGTCAAGTTAATAGTTTGTTATAAGGATCGCTGTAATTTAGTGGTATGAATACTAGTCTTCTAATAAAATAAATTAAATTCAAATATCCTTCTTGCCTTACCCTTTTTCTTTAGATTGTAATATGTAATTAAGGTAATTGGCTAATAAGTAAATAGTTTATCAATTTTTTAATAAAAAAATAGAGGATACAATTACTTTATTGCCTTTCTTTTCATTTTTATGTTTATTAGGGGCATTTCATTGAGATAGTCTGAATAGGACTCAATTCATGTTAGTCTTGGATGTCTAGTCTAGAAAATCACCTCGATTATCTCCAGGTCATTTAGGTCTTCATTGTATGTGAAAATGCGATATTGGTGAAAACTAGCTTATCAACATTTAAAATTTTAAATAATATTTACGTAGAGTTATTATTCCATGAAAATAGTATGATTAACTTATAAATAGCTTCAATTTCATGAAGTTTTCAATGGTTGTTTGATCTAATTTTTTTATCTCTATTTTTTGGTAAACTATGTCTATCCAAAGTTCTTCAAATGTTTTTCATTATTTATTGATATTAATTTGAAATTTCTCATTTAATTAAGATTTTTATTACTTTAGCCTATATTTCTAATTTTGAGTCTATGTGATCGACTCAATAAGTTTCTTAAGGATTTGTTTGCAAAAAAATTTAGAGGTTTCATAAGTGGACCTAGTATAAGATGATCGGTTTTGGCTTTATTATGGATATTAGATACCTAAGGATACAAGACAAGTTTCTGTTTGCAATTTTCTATGTTGTCCATGACTTAAATTAAGATAAATGACTAGGAGCTTAAGTGGTGGGAGATTGTTTTATTGAATTATTAGTTTTGGATACAGATACTGGATATTGAAGCTTCTTTGTTATGATTTTCTATGCTATCCCCATTTAAATTAAAATAAATAACACATGACTAGTCATTGTTTTGCTTCATTATATATATTTATGACATAGTACTCTACTTACAATGTATAGGTCGTATGATTATAAGTTCTAGATTATAATAAGTAAATTATATATATGTACACACACACACATATATATATATATATGAAGAGTTTGCAGAATTGAAGCTTTAGATCAATGGACTATGTTGTAGAGAATGAAAAGGACGAGAGCTAATTGTAAAAGCAATAATGATTAGAATGAATTATGTTTAAGAGTTAGTTATTTTGTTATGATATAAACTATATATATATATATATATATATAATTCACGTATGAGAAGAAATGTACCACGTGTATATGAGATTTCTTAAGTTTAATGTTGATGAGGACCCAACTGGGTCAAGAAAAGATGTAGTTGATTCTCACTAACTCCTTTAGTCATAATATTTACAAGCTGTCGATTAGAAGGTACAAATTGTAGCTGAAGAAAACCTGAGGTGATGTGGTCTTGAGTAAAATGAACATCGATTTCAATACGTTTGGTGCAACTATTAGAAACATGGATGATTAGCAATTTAGCAAGCTAATCGATGATCAGTGAATAAGGAGACAAGCAAAGGAGAAATAGATTGCAAATCTTGTAGAAGATAAGACAACCATAGTAATTCTTTGGTAATGAAGGCAAGACTTCCATATTCGACTTCTGCTAATGAAGTTGCAACTGTAGGTTGTTTTTTAGTCTTCCAATAAATCAATGAGGACCCTAGAAAGATCCAATAACTAGACAACGAACGTCTATTTAGATGATTAGATCCCTAGCTAGCATCAGAAAATCTGTATAACTGTAGCGATGAAGAAGAAGAATAAAGCAAGCCTTGATCCATCGAACCTTTTAAGTATCTCAACAACTGAATTGCAAGATCAAAAGGTGTAGTTCATAAAGCAGCAACATATTGACTTAATTGATGTACAGCATAAGTGATGTCTGGTTGAGTCGTGGTTATGTACAACAATCTGCCTACTAAGCGTCTATATAATGATGCATCTAACAATGGCAAACCAGAGATGTTATTAAGATGAACATGAGGAGGAAAAGGAACTTGAGTAAATTTAACACCTATCAAACCACCATCTTGCAAAATATCTAACAAAAATTTCCGTTGATTAATAAAGAAACCATCATCAACTTGATAAATTTCTAGCCGCAAGAAAAAGTGCATTTCACCTAAGTCCTTTATAGTCAAAGGCTTGATGAAGAGCATTTTTTACTGTAGAAATCTACTCAAGATCATTTCCAACCAAAAGTACATCATCATTAACATCAACCAATGTAGCTAGAAAAACATGTCCATCAATTTGTGTAAATAATGAATAATTATGTCATGCCCTGAAAAGGTAAAATCGTAATAGTCCTGCAATGTGAATCATCCTAAGATAAAAAATGACCCTATAGCTATTATCATAGACCTAATTCACATTAGGCATATTGGACTCTAACATTTTGAAGCGTCTAGTTCATTACATACTTAATATAAACCTATGGAATAATTCTTTTGAAATCAACTAATCTTCCAAACTTGCAGGTTTGACCTTTAAGAAGAGTCTTGGTAAAACCTATAGGTATATGTTATTTGATATATAGACCAAAAGATGGAAAACTAGTGAGCACCTTGAGAAGACTTGGGTAGTTTCCTTATCAGTTAGAAAAGGTCAATAATAAGAACGAAATTCAATCGAATTCTTCATGATCCTCACTCTTTAACCTTGTTTGCTAAAGTTCTGGTTTTGAGTACAATACTTGTAGTTCTATTATAGACCTGCAAAACAGACTATAGGGGAATGAGTGATAACTTGTTTAGTAAGTGGGATAGAGATAAAAGTATGTAATCAGCACATCAGAAGTAGGGTTTTCAACCAAGTTAGTTAGATGTGGTGCATATACAAGTAAATGTTATTGCATAATGTTATCCGGTTTATCATGAGATCAGCGCCCACTTTAATCCTGGTTGAGGAGTTTAACGTCGTGCACTCATGAATCGAAATCAAATCGGGGCTTGTGTAATAAAGAAAACCTTTCTCTCATGAACACCTTCGAACTACGACTCCTAACCTAGTTGCAACCTCTTCTCCTGTCACTTAGTTCAATTAAGGTGAGGCAAAGACCATTTCAATTATCCTCATCAAATGGAGTCCATGTTTGGCTTGAGAATCCTAGTTATTACCCTTAGTAGGTTGCAATGCATGTTAAGTTAGAATATTAAGTTGAGTTTGAATTAGTTCATTTTTAGGATGATCAACTAAGCTTAAACAATTTAAGTATAATAATATTTACAGAACAATCACAACATAAAGTTTAACTCCTATCACAGCAAATTGAATCTCAAACATAAGCGTTGCATACGCGTAAACAGCTAACTACAATCACAAGCAAATACATACTAAAATCTCTAAATATGCTGAAATAATACCTTAAAATGCTATGAAGTATTGATCCTACTTACTTGTACTATTGCTCACTCTGATAGATCCGTATTGTCAACATTCTGCTCCTTTTAGAAATCCTATATATATATATATATATATAACACATATTTAGTTTTTGTAAGATCTACGAAAACCTTAAGGATTTATGAAAACGTTAGGGATTTATTTAACTCTTTGTATTATCGTATAACTTGGTTAAAATACTATTTATGAAGTTATATACATAAATATAGTAACGTATATTATTCATAAATGGTGAAATATAGTTATATTTATATATGTACTTTATTATAGTTTAACTATATAAGTTATATTAAATTAATGAATACCGACTATATACATAGTTACATTATTACGTATAACTTATCGTTCCTATTGTATCGAAATGATTATCTCATAGATCAAATTATATTTCAATTACGGAAAAGTCATCATAGGATGATAATTTCTGTAATATTAAAAATTACCTACTTTATTACCTAGAATTATCCAATTTTAGTAAAATTAGTATTGTTAGATTCGTATGAACTTAATGATCCGTAATATGGGTTTTATCTCGAGAAATGACTTCTAAAGGGTACTTTTAGTTTCTATTATATATATATGCTCTTATAACAAGCATTATCATATTATATTCATATAAAATAAATAGGCTATATTCTATATAATTTCCTAACATAGCTTAGTAATATATGTAATATCTAAACTTAATACGTGTGTATTGTAGTCTAGGTCATGTAATTGTTACAAAATATGATGGAAACTTATCCTAACCAGATTTGACTAGTATAGATATGTATAATTTTTATTCAAATATTTATCTTAATTTAGCCTAGTATTGCTAAAAACATACATCGATTATTAAATTACGCTATTTAATTAGGAAAGTTCATAATAAATAGCTTGGAACACCAATTAGTTCCATGAAAATTTTTATAAACTTAGAAAATTATAGGGAATTTAGTTAGCAAGTGATTTCACGCTATCGAGTTTATTGCTTATACATATATAATTATGTTTTTATCCCTAATTTGCGATTAATTAAGCAAATAATATTGTTTTTCAACCAAATTGTTTCTAACATGTCTTGACATTATTACAAGTCTCTAGAAGTCATTGGATATCAATTTCATCAATTAATTTTACAAAAATCAATTTATCTTATAATTTTTCCTATTTTTAGCCATTTTTAGAGTCAAAATATACAATAATTACTAAATATATATATGAATTCAAAATCTGACTACATAGCAATTAAATAGATATAATATGTATTATACAGAAAAATTTTAAGCTCAAAATAATAGCATTTAGTATATTTATTTTAAATTTCAAAATTCGGATAAATAGTATGTTTGTTAAGGAAGTATATAAAATATTTACAATTTTGCAAAAATAAAATTACAACATGAAAGTACATCTAAAATAACTCAAGGATGATTTTTTCATAATTTTCCTAATTCATTTAATATTTTTAGAAATTAAATGAAAAACAGGGCATAAATTAAACTTGCCTATTCATTGAAGCTCTAGCCATCGTCAGCTGGTGAGGAGTTGTCAGCTGGCAAGGGGTTGTCAGCTGGCAAGGGTGATGGGTGCTTTACTAGGGGTCAATCAGTTGCAACAACAAACCATGTTTTGGGCTATAAATCATGCTAAGCCGGTTCTTGCTCTATTTTTCTATATTTTTCCTTATTTTTTCTATAATTTTCTTCAAATTTTTCTTTGAGTGTTTTGGGTTCCTAATGTATAAAATGAAGTCTTAGGTCTATTTATACTGAATTGATTCAGCTGGAATTTTCCTTAAGAATTAAGTAATTTTTTTTTCTTATTATTTTTGCTTTTTCATCACAAATTTCTAAGGTAGAGGTGTCCTTTGATCTTCAAGTTAGCTTTTGACTTAGAAACGATGTTAATCTAGAGTTGTCATGGCTGTTTCTAGAAATTTTCTAAGCATTTGAATGTGTTTGGTTGATTTTTAAGCAAAATATTAATATTTATGTATATTATATTAATATTTAGTAAATTTACTAATATAAATGTATATATCTTATACATTTGGTACATGTAATGAGTAGTTACACTCATATAATTATGTTTTGCTCTTGTTGTTTATTTTTAAGATATATTTTCTTTTTAATTTTTTGTGAATTTATCGCTTATCTAATATAATTTTAAGTTTTCAAATTAATTTACGAGTATAATTATTTTATATATCAAGTATATTAGTAAAAATACATGCATATATATATATATATATAGAGTATATTATGCTATATTATTTCCTTTTATAGCTTAAATAACTTATCTCTAAGGCTTCATTATATTTCGAGTTCAGTTTTAGGGATTCCGTCGAGTTTTATACTATATTCAATAATTATACTTTTAAGACTAAAATTGGGTTTTTAGGATTTTTTAAAAAATTTAACTTTACTATGTCACTTCAACTAACTTTTTTAACTTAGTCGTAAAGTCTAGACTCAATAAAAGAAAATTTCCTAAAAGCTCTAAATCTAGGTATGATTGCTCTAAATACGACTTTAAGAGTTCACATAAAGTAATTCCTCACTATTTTGATTATATCCTTTTTTGATATATATTTTTTTAAATCTAACTTTTCTAACATAGTTGTAAAGTTTGGATTCAATTTGAAAAAATTTCCCAAAAACTTTAAATCTAGGTATGGTTACCCTAAATACAACTTTAGGAGACTCACATAAAGTAGATCTTCGTTATTTTGATTATATCCTTGATATTTTATTATATTTTTTACTTCTAATTTTATGAGAATTCCTCATTTAGGATTATCATGTTCCTCATAAGTTTTTAGCTTAATTAAGTTGCTTTCTTGAACGTCTTAAATTGACCATCAACTCTAATTGTACAATAACAGAGTATTGCCTTAATAGTTAGATGTTTATGTCCTAATTGCTAATTTGTGGGATATTACAAATTGGCCTTTGATTGTTGAAGTCTAAGAGAACAAAGGAACTTAGTAAATTCCTTGTTTCATTGTCTCGAGACTTGTTTTAAGCTACAAAGGGATCTAACAAGATGGCAAACTTGACCTAGGTTGTTGTGTTATATAACTATATGGCGGAATCATACATAGGTGTTGTTTACATGAGTTGATAGACAATCTACTTATTAACTACTGCAACAACTAATAATAGACGAACAATAGTTAACTTTGCCATAAGAGAAAAGGTATGTGTATAGTCTATACCTTCAATTTGATCATCCCCCATTGCCACCAACCTAACCTTAAACCTTTCAATAGTTCCATCAGATTAATATTTGACTTTATAAACCCATTTAGATGCTATATCCTTCTTTCCTAGATATAAAGAAACTAAGTCCAAAGTATGATTAGATTCTAGGGCTAATAGTTCTTTTTGCATTGCCTTAACCCATCTATCGTCTTGTTTTGCTTCATAGTAGTTATGTTGCTCTTGAACAATAAAAACATTTGCTAATGTTGTTATATATTCTTCTGGATAATGTTGAAAGGATGTGGGACAAAAAAGAGGATATTTGGAAGTAAAAGTTTCAGACTGTATTTATGGAAATGTTGGGTGTATTGGGCTAGTAAGTGAGTTTACTTGGATTGTATAGATGTAATCTTTGAGCCAAGCTAGTGTTTCATGTGTTCTATTTGATTTTCGAAGATTAAAATTAGATGAAGATTGGTGCTGGGTATCAATAGCAGTGTATGCAAAATGTTTTTTGAAGAACAAAGGACATTGGCTATGGCAGAGATTGAGTGACCTATGTATCATGAGGTGAAAGTCTCTGCAGATCATTATTACTTAAAGATTCATTTGAACAGGGAAACAAAGATGAATGATTTTGAATGAATGACTCATCATAAAAAGGAAAAATGTGCTCATAAAATAGCACATCTCGACTTACAAACAACTGTTGTGTATCGAGATCAAACAATTTATATCCTATTTAACCTAGTAGGTATCCTAAAAATATGCATTTCCCTCCTATATGATCAAATTTATCTTTATGATAAACATTGATTGCTACATAGCAAAGGCATCCAAATACTCTTAGATTATCATATGAAGGTGGTCTTTTGTAAAGTAGCTCAAAAGGAGATTTCCAACTAAGTGTTTGGGAAGGCATTCGATTAATAAGTGTGGTTCCAGTAAGTATACACCCTCCTCAAAACTTCTTTACCAAATTTGCATGGATGCGAATAGCATGGGTTGTATAAAGCAAATGTTGATGCTTTCACTCTACAACACCATTTTGTTGTTGTGTGTAAGGCATTCTCTTTTGATGAATTGTGCCATATTATTTAAATAATGTTTGGCATTCAAATGAGAGGAATTCTCCTCCATTGTCTATGTTAACAGTTTTGGGAATGGTATTAAAGTGTGTTTTGAAAAATGAAAGAAAGTTATGTAAAGTAGAGGATGTATGGTATTTATTTAGAATTGAGAAAGTCCATGTACTCTTCCTCATATCATCAACTATTGTGAGGAAATACTTGCAACCAGTTAAGGAAGGCATATTAAAAGGACCTCACAAATCAATGTAAATTAAATCAAAACGATATAGTGAAGTGGAATCACTCAAACAGAAAGAAAGTTTGTGGAATTTTGCTAGATGACATGAATTACAAAAGAAATTTAAAACATCATAATGATCACACTTAAAAATGTGCTTTTATTTGGACAATGATGTATGTCTAAGTCTACAATGTAAGAGTTCAACAAAGACATTATCATTACTTGAAATAGAAGAAGAAGCTATAGTAAGCTTAGAAGGAATAATAAGAGAACTGGTAAAAAATACTTGGTTTAGAGTTCATCACATACAATCAAGAATAAGCTCTTGCTTGAACAACAACTTGATTAGACCTCAAGTCTTGAAATACACAAGCATTGGCATCAAAATGAATAGTAAGTTTAGTGTTTGCTACCAATTTATGGATTGATAAAATATTATATTGGAATTCTATGGTGATTTATCTCAATATTTCCAATGATGTGTACAAACTTTATATGGCCATTAGGTAATCTAATTTTTAATAGGTTCTTTAAGATATTGTTTGTCATGTAAAATTTAGACAAAAGGTGTTATATGATCAAAAGCACTTGAATTTACTATCCAAGAACTCATTTTACAACTATGAAGCAAATTTGAATCATAAATGGAAGAAGATAGCAAAATCACTTGTGAAATTTGCTGAAGTAGATGGTTGGAAATTTGTAGCACTTTGATTTTACTTAACCTCTAACATTTTAACAACTTCTAAACATACCCTGTTTAAGAAATCGGAATTAGAGGACAAACTCCTATTAGTAGTAGAAAATTCATTGTGAATATCTAAAGGTGTGTCTAAAGCTATTGCACTATAGATTGGGCTACTGCAATATTCCCAGTGAATTTTAAATTTATGTTATCCTTATATTTATGCCATATTGATCAATCAACTGACCAACTTTCTTAGAGTGGCTACAAGTAAGCTTTATAATTTTCTTTACTATCCTATCAATAGAAAAATTCTTTGATGCTTTTTTTACATTAAAAGCTATTTTAGAATCTCCATATGAGCCAACCACCTGCCTTTGTTTTTCTACTTGATAAACAAGATAATATGCTTTACTAATAGTGTGTAGAGGTTCCATTGCAAATACCTGAGAATGTACTCCTTCATAAGAATCATTTAATCCAACCAGAAATTGCATCAATTGATTCCTATCCTCATGTTCTTGGAATTTCTTCGTAATATCACATTCACATTTAGACAAAATGCTACAAGAATATTGTGGAGAAGGTAATAAATTTCATAGTTCATCCAAAGTTTTTTAATTTTGTTGTACTACATTGAAACATTCAAATTTCCTTGCCTAAAAATGATTATCTCTTATTGTAATTAATATATCGGTGGTCCATTTGTTGATCCAAAGCAATTGCACACGTCACTTCACAATTCTTTAGCCAATTATGCAACAAGAAAGCCTCTATTAGATCTTTCGACATCAAATTGAGGATCCAACAACGAATCATAAAGTCACATTGAATCTAACAATTATAATCATTAGAAGTTTTATCAGGTTTCTTACAGACTCCTTCTATAAAACTTAGCTTTACCTTCGTACCTAAGGCTAGGCGAATTGACTACTCCAACTTAAGAAGTTGGATCCATCAAAGACTATACTAATAATCACAGTATAGTGATTATCAAAACTAGAGAGAAATAAAGGATTGTTCGATGAACTATCAACAATTGAACCCATATTTTCCACAATAATGATGAAAAATATTGAGAGAAGTAAACAAAGAGTCAATATGAAGTCTAAGAGTAAGGCATAGATGTCACTCGTTTTGATACCATGAAGAGTTTACTGAATTAAAGCTCTAGATCAATGGAGTATGTTGCAAAGAATGAAAAAGGATGAGAGCTAATTGTAAAAGCAGTAATGATTAGAATGAATTATGTGTAAGAGTTAGTGATTTTGTTATGGTATAAACTATACACAAACATAAACATATACACATCACATGCAAGAAGAAATGTAACATGTGTAGTGAGAATAAGTAAATGACACAATATGTAACATGACTACATTATAAGTACATACATACACATACTTCGATATTATAATAAGTAAATTACACACACATACACATACATACACATACATACACATATCTATGAGAAAACTACAACAACATGACTTGTATTTTTATTGTTTTTGCATTTTACTAATGTGTGTTGCATCTTTGTACAAATGCATGACCAACCCCTGTTAAATAGTCATCGACCTTCAGTTAAAGATGCCACGTAACAATTATGTGTTTCCTTAATGGAACAGATAAGGCGGTTGTAGGGATGAGTCCAAACTTGTTAAAAGCTTGAAAAGGGTGAAGGGAAATGCGTAGGAAGGACAAAAATGAGGGAAAAATAAGTAAAACCTACAAATGACTCCAAGGGATATATGATACACTAATGAAACTTTTGAGGATTTATAACACAATTTGATATAATGCATGAGTTGGTCTGGTGAAGTTACTTATCACCTAGCCTTGTTTAAAGGTTAGGATAAGAGTGAAATAAGAGTAAACAAACAATGTTTATGAAAGCAACATATCTAGTGTATTTATGATAATCCGATCATACGCGGCTATATGTACAAGGGGGTATTTATACCATATTTATACTTGAAAATTTAGGGCAACTTGCCTAAAAAGAGTAAAAAGTAATGTACAAAGTATACAAAAGGTAAAAATGAATATTCATAGAAAAGTAATAATTATAGTAGCAAATTCTATAAGTGGTCTCGGACACATGGTAGTAATGTATTGGTGGTATTGTTGGAGGATATATATAAAGCAGTACGAGTTGGTTGGGTAGCCAATTGAGGGTGCTTAATAGGTGTGGACTTGTTTGAACAAGAGGGTTGTAATGTTGCTGAGTAAGGGGTTGGGTTGAACAGGATTGAGTAAGTGTGCAAAATTTTACTGTTGTTAAGGCGTTCTTCCATTTGGCACATAATTTTTGAAAGATGGGTAGTTATTTGGCATGGCATAGAGAGTTGATCAGCAACAAGGAGTAACTTAGCCTTAGTAGGAGTTAGTTGGAGCAAGAGAATTTGCCTCATTAGTCCCTCCAGTCTTCGAGCTCGACTGCAGATTAAAGGCCTAGAAACCTGATTCCTATCAAGGCTACTACCAACATTCCCAACGTATTTTAAATTTCTCTTATCCTAATATTTATGCCACTCCGGATATCTTATTGTCTCAAAACATTGATCAATCAAATGTCCTACTTTCTTGGAATGGGTATAAGTAGGCTTCACAGTTGTCTTTGTTATAATTTTGTAGGTCACTATATCAATTAATTGTATATTGTTAACTGTTTAATTAAATTAAGGAGTTAAGCTAATAAATAAAAGTGATCATTTGATTGATAAATAAATAAATATGGCTTATAAACTTATCTCTATGGACTTTTGTTATATGCTTAATGTATAGAAATCTAAGTATTTTATTTCACTTATTGTAATAGGCTATAATGAAATAAAATAATAAAACCTATATATATAGGGCTGAGGTCCTCGGTTTGGTAATGTATATTTAGGGTTTCCTCTTCTGCTTTTTCTCATGTCCCATTAGTGAGAAAATTAAGAGCATGCACTACTATAGGCTAAAAAACCATAACCTTTGAAGAATAGCTCTTTCTATGAATTCAAGTACCCTTCCGCATATATCTAAACTATTATATTGTTTGTGTGCTAACCTTACACATGAGATCCTATCGTATTTAATATGGAAATATAATATTTTGTTTCCATTGATCTTTCCTTTCCTGTCAACAAGAAAATTCTTCGATGCTTTTTTAACATTAAAAGCTACTATAGAATCTCCATGTGAGCCAATCACCTGCCTCTATTTTTCTACTTAATAAACAAGATAATATGCTTTACTAACAATGGGTAGAGGTTCCACTGCTAACACCTAATTACGTACTCCATAAGAATCATTTAATCCAACTAGAAATTGCATCAATTGATTCCTATCCTCATGTTCTTGAAATTTCTTCATAATATCACATACAAAATGCTATAAGAACATTATGGGGTAGGTGATAAATTTGACAGCTCATCCAACGTTTTTTAATTTTGTTGCAACGTATTGAAACATTCAGATTTCCTTGCCTAAAGTTGATTATCTCATGTTATAATTAATATATCAGTGGTCCATTTGTTAATCCAAAGCGATCACACACATTACTCTACAATTCTTTAGCCAACTGTGCATACATGAAAGCTTCTATCAAATCTTTTGACATTGAATTGAGTATCCAACAATGAATCATAAAGTCACATTGAATCCAACGATTATAATCATAAGAAGTTTCATCAGGTTTCTTACAGACTCCTTCTATAAAACCTAGCTTCACCTTCGTACCTCAGGCTAGGCGAATTGACCTACTCTAACTTAAGAAGTTGGATCCATAAAGACCCTACTAATAATCATAGTACTAGGATTATCAAAACTAGAGAGAAATAAAGGATCGTTCGATGAACTATCAACAATCGAAATATATTTTTCCATAGTAATGATAAAAAATATTGAGAGAAGCAAACCAAGAGTGAATATGAAGTCTAAGAGTAATGCACAAATGTTACTCACGTTGATACCATGAAGAGTTTGTTGAACTAAAGCTCTAGATTAAAGGAATATGTTGAAGAGAATGAAAAGGATGAGAGCTGATTGTAAAAGTAGTAATGATTAGAATGAATTATGTTTAAGAGTTTGTTATTCTATTTGGTATAAACTATATATATATATATATATAATGCTCTTGATCAAAGGAATATGTTGTAGAGAATGAAAAGGATGAGAGCTGATTGTAAAAGTAATAATGATTAGAATGAATTATGTTTAAGAGTTAGTTATTCTGTTATGGTATAAACTGTATATATATATAGATAAGTCACGTGCAAGAAGAAATGTAACACGTGTATGTGAGAATAAATAAATGACACAATATGCAACATGATTATATTATAAGTATACACACACTTTGATATTATAATAAGTAAATTATATATATGTACACATATATGAGAAAACTACTACAACGTAACTTGCATTTTTATAGCTTTTGCAATTTACTAATTTGTGTTGTATCTTTGTACAAATTCATGACCAGCCCCTGTTAAATAGTCATCTACCTTCAGTTAAAGATGCCACGTAACAAGTATGTGTTTCCTTGATAGAATTTCAAATCATGCATATACATTACTTAGAAACCCCATATACGACAAAACAACACTTTGAAAACTTCTTAGTTCAGGATTTGAGAGGGAAGAGAATGTATTCTTTTGTCCGATCTAGGACTTTCAAGTAAGATATCTATGATTATTTATGATCCTACTGAGCATTGAGGGAATACCTACATGTCATGTGCTATTCTTAACTAGGGATTAACTTTTGCTTAACACAAAATAACATGGATCATGGATCTGTAGAACAATAAAACATGGATCAGTAAAACTACAAGAACGTGAAAATATATATTACGTTGTAATTTGCCTTATATATAATAGCATCTTTTACATAAACATTACTAACTTAATTATGAAATTCCTATATAGTTGGAAAAAAAATAAAATGGAATAAAAAATTAATAAAGTAAATAAGAATGAACGAGGTGCCCGTGTATAAGACAGGCCAAACTAATGCAAGATATAAATGTACAAGAACTTAAGTTTACTTTATTTTTTGCAATTGATCCTATACCTTGTCTTTGGCTGACGTAGCTCACTGGTGGCATCTACCACACTAAAAGTTATGTGAAAACGGACATATTTTAATGCTATATAAGACTTGTTTTCTATTACGGGATATCCTTGCATAGAAGGTGATGAAATACTAATTATGAATGGTTTTTTTTTTTTTTTTTTGAGTAATGGCTTTGAGATCATTAGAAATCCAAAGTTAAGTGAAAGAGTAATTTTAAGATGAGTGACTTCTTAAGAAATAGTTGGCATTAGAGATAAAACTGTATGATGCCAAAACGACAATATCTTGATAGAAAGAGTTTCAATCAGGATCGTTATGATCCACTAACCATAAATGGAGGAGATAAGTGCTACATAAGGTAAAAAGTACCACAATATGGGAGCATCTCTTTGGCTTATGAGAGAGCATTTCTAGAGTCTTCCCAACTTGATAGTAGTCTAAATCTATGTTGTTAGTCCTATAAAAAAGTAGATCATGATACCTTTTAAGTAAAGACAATAAAACTTTAAATATCAAGGTGATTTTTAGTGTAATCATTGAAATTTATTGAAACTCCAAAGTTTGTGATTGTGGGGAGCTCTTCCAAGATGGATGAGACATTTAAAACAAAATTGTATGGTATTTGATGCCAAAGTGGCAATATCTTAGCGAGAGAGATTCGGTTGAGGTCGTTATATATTATTATATATAATTACATGATATATAGCATTTATTTATTATATACAAGTTATTTATTCTAATACACGTAAACTACATAGTTGTATATTTTGCACAATCCTTTTCTTTTTTTTGTTTTGTATTTACGATCTGTCAAAAATATCCATTTATGAGATAATCTAAATCACATATATATTTAAACAAAATTCTTAGTAGATGATTAGTCCAAATATAACTGTTCAAAATTAATATTTGATAATTTTTAACGAAATACGTAATTAAAATAAGTTACTTTATTAATAGGCATGATTGCATTTGGTTATCACATAATATTTAACGATTACCAACAATAAATATGACTGAATATCAAAACATCATTTCACATGATTTGTTTCAAAAGAAATGTATAGCTGGATTGAATTTAGAAAAAAAAAAAAAACAATAACAACATTATTCAACCTCATTCGTATTATTTATCTTATGAAAAGTACAGAATGCCACCATTGCTATAACATGTATGATATTGATCATTACATGTTTCTCACGAAAAAAACATTTCAGAAAAACCTCAGATTGTATCATAAAATATATACATGTAGTCTATAGTTGATTGATCCTAAGGGTATCAATAAAGCTATTCCCCAAACTAAGATCATTTTTGGAGAGAAAATTGAGAAAATCCCTAAATGTACTTCCTTTATAGGCCTTAGGATGTTGCTCATCCACAAGCTCAATTGCAGGTTCCATCTTCTCATCCATTCCGAAGCTATGTAGGCTTGCAACCGAAAACCTAGTATTCTCCGAATTCAGCACGGCTCTATGTGCAACACTCTTGTAATTGCCATTGCTTAGCACCTCCAAATGGTCACCTACATTAACTTGGAGGGCGCCCTGGACATGAGGTATCAATTTCCAAGTACCATCTTGTTTGTCCATGATTTGGAGACCCGGTGAGGATTGGAGGAGGATGGTTAAGCAGCTGTAATCGGAATGTGGTGGCAGTCCGAGCGCGATTTCGGGGTTTGGGCATGGCGGGTAACAATTCACAGCCATCACCTGCATTCCTGCTTCCATTTTGTGGGAAATGTATGTTGGTCCGAGACCTAGGCTCTCAGTTATTGCATCCATCAATTCTAGTGCTACTATTCTCGTTTGAACGCAGTACCTACCCATTATTTCTCTGCACAGGACAAACAAAGCCAAAAAAAGAAGATACACACATTATTTACCAACGTTGACCTATACTTGACAACTAGGTAGACACAAGTATTACAAATGCATGAATTATTATAATGTGTCGGAGTTTGGGAATAACTTAAGAGTTGAAACTGTTGTCTGATTCAGTCCAAATGATCAATACAGACATGTCAGAGGATTACGAGTTAAAAGTGACTAATCGATTTCAAGTGAAGATTAAACTGGAATTGAATTAGACTGGTTTCATTATCATATTAGACCGAGCAAACCTAATCGAAAAACAGAAGATGCGATTCATGGTACCTGACAGATAAAATTAAAAACAAAAGTAGGTTTGCGTCATACGAATCTGCCGGTTAAAAAAAAAAAAAAATGCATTAACTTATATGAAGTTGGTCGTATGCAGTCGCCATATTAATGCAGTCCAAGTGCTTTATACCAAATTGCGGCTGTAACCGCTGTCTCTAATTATTGTTATTATTAATATTATTTTGTGTGAGTCTAGACGGGGACACACAACGCTGTCCAGATTCTAAATATTAAATATAAATAGTAGCGTGCACTTATGGACATATGTTCACGTTTTCTTTAGTTAATCGTGACCAAGACATCATTTCATAGCAAGGCACATCCGACTTTTATTTTATGCCGCAATTACTGCAAGCAGCGTAATATATAGTAGAGTATATTTCCTTCAGTTTTTATTTTTTATTTTTTAATTCTATTTTTATTTTATATTAGTTGTGCATCCATTATGTGTTTTTATCATTTTCTTTTGTTGGTAACATTTATTATCCAAACATTTCAAGTATACTAATTCTCATAAATATTCTATATATAAAAAATTAGGACAACATGTGGTTCAGTTTTCTATATATAAACTTAGGTATCTAATATGTTAAAAGATTAACAGAAGTTGCATCTAAAAATGGGTACAATCAAATAAACCTACTTAATTTCACTCCTAGTTTCGATTCAATGCCTAAACAAAACTAAAACGGACTCCAAACATTAGACATACCTGTAATTAGGTGGATTTTGGGGCCATGAGTGAATCCAATCTTCTAAAGGATGTGCATAATGTTTGAGGAATGCCCTCCAGAATTGGATTGCGTCAACACCATCCCTCAAGCTGGTCCCATATCTCACCGGCTTGTGCACATCCTTGGACATGAGCTTCATCTTCTCCTCCATGGGCAAGTCGAAAAATGCCGATGCTACTGATAGAGCTTCGTCCATTATGGATTGACGAATTCCATGGTTGATAATCTGTTGAAGTCTTAAATAATACATTATGACTTTTTATTAATGCAAAGGACATGACCATATCAAAAGAGTAAATTTTTTAGTTAAGCTATATCTACATTACAACTCAGGAAAAAAGATTTAATTCAAACGTGATTTATACTGTTAAGTAATCAATATTCATATCATTAGATTAAACCTAAGATGATTTTAGAAAGATCAAAATAAAGAAAAAAAAAAAAAGGAAAATTGAAACTTAAACGTAGAATATTTACATTGGATCTAAGGAAACGCATGAACCGTAAAGAATACTTCAATTAGGACATCAAACCTTTTAAATAAACACAAACATATGTACACACAACTCTAGTGTAAAACCAAAGTACGCTAACTTACTTGGAAAAAGCCACCACTACGACATGCATTGGCAATGTCCTTGATGACCATGGATCTTCTTTCAGGGCTATGTCTCAGTCCACCTAGATCAATGACAGGGACATGGGCAATTTCAGGGCACAAATCCGGTCGATCCTTTGGAGGAACCAAATAAGCATCGGGTACATGCGACCAATCTTTCTCTTGAGCCGTTTCCCCGGTCTCTCGAGAACAAGAGCTCTCGTTAGCCCCCATTAACCTTAACCGAATTTCGAGTTTCGATACGAAGAATGGAGCAATTGGAATCGATTCAAGCAATGTAAGCAAGGAATGAGTCAATGGTTCTTCCCAAGGTTGAAGCACATTGCCCTTTATATAGAAGTTCAAGAATTGTTTAAAAATGCCCTACCGGCTATGTATGACGGTTTAAGACTATCCTTGTCATTTGGTTTGTTAATGTTCATCCTATTGGGCACCAATCGGTCATACGTTGAATTGAGTCCGCTTTCCATTATAGCGCAGGTGTAGTTTTCCTGTAATGAATGTAAGGAAACCAACGTCCCAGGAAAGAGATGGCAGACGGATTTAAAACCATTCACCGATTTTCACTCTTTTAATTTTCATCGATTCATATTATTGGATTTTTTTATTATTCTGTATCATTAATGGTTGAAATTATATTAAAAAAAGAAAAAAAGAAACGTCACGATACTATTATAACATAACTTAAAAACCCTGAACAATCATAATTGTTAATTTATAAATCGGAAAATGAAAAAGGATTTGTTTTCGATAATGGGCGGACATGCACCTTTTTTCTTGGATGTAAATCATGAAGTAGTGTTTACCGCGTTTGCCGTTTGATGTGACGCAATATTTATTTCTTAATGCAAGAACAAGACAGGCAGCACTTCTTTGTGAATAAATGCCCAAGGTACACAAACATATCCAGGTGAATTTTTGTAATATTATAAGGACAAGAATAAAATATGGAACTGAGAAGTTTTGACTTTAGGATCTGCTGGGTACAGTTGAAAAATAATTCATTCTTTTTTTTTTTCCAAGAAAAAAACAATTAATTCGTCATAGCCGGCTGGCTGAGACACTGTCAAAACTTAGAAACTAAACGGTTCTTGATGAGTGTCCACAGCATTAGTTGAAAAATATTCCTTCGATCCCTATTTATAAGTCCTTATGATAAATACTAAAAATATTTAAATTTATGGCAATATTGTATATAGTTTTAAATTCATGTTTTATAAAAATTAGTTCGCGTTGAAAACAAAGAGAAAAACTTTGTTAGGAATAATTCTTTATGTGAACTCAAAGGTGACAAATCAAATTTAACACAGTGGAGTATTTATAACCGCTTATGATAATTATCTCAATAGGGATGCAAACGGGGTGAGTTTTGGGCAAAATGAATCCATTCCTATGGGATCTAGTGTTTCCAGAATTCTATGGGCTTTACTTTCTATTTCTAAAACTTAATCAATTTTATAGGGACGAGTACCTAGAGGATTCAATGAATTCTATGGTAGAGGATTTTTATAGGGTTCAGATAGAATTAAGGAGATAGTAGAGTGAAAAGAAGTTAAGATTAATTTACACAATAATAAAAACTGAAAATGAAAATTTGTTAATATTATAGAACTTAAAATATATATGTTTGTAAGTTAAGAGTAAATATTTTTATTAAAATATATATATTTTTTTTACTTGGTTAGGTCTTCCATTGATTTTTATTTCTTTTTCTATAATCTTAAAACGCAATCCTAAATCTTATAATATATTGAATCACATCACAAGATTTGATTAAATCATATCCCATAATCTGATCCTAAACCCTATTTAGTATTATCTTATAAGATTTTTATTAGGTCAAGCAGATTGAGTACCTTTTAACTACTCATACGGTGGCATATATCTCAACATAATGGAGGAAGTGTTAACTTACTTATCACTAATTATTACACATGATATATCACTAATAAATTGACATGGCATTTGAGTACAATCAATAAAATCTTTTTCTTTTTAAGGGATTATTGAATATATAACTCTAAAACTATTCTTCTGATACAAATAAATCACCTGAATTTTGCAAATGTGGTTTAACTTTTGAAATATATATGTATTACAGACATCATAAAACACTAATTAGTTGCTATATGTAGTTTCTCGAAAATGTGCACATACTTTTAAACTGTTGATATAACTTAAAATCCATTAGGTAAATGCATTTTATATTGCAAGGTGAATATATTTTAAGAATTTAACAAGTCCTGATAAACAGTTACTAGAAAAATATATTTAAAATTTATGTTTTTACACCCGAAAATTTAACAAGCAACTTCCGCGCACCCGGTAACATTTTCAGACAAAAAAAAAAAAAAACAAAAAACAAAGGGCACAATTCAGATGTTAGATTGAAGCGGTAAAGTTGTTTCTCCGTTTGGTGTCAGATCGACAGGTGGCATGTTTATGCGGCCTAAAAAGAGTCGACTTAACGGCGTCCCGAACTTGGAGATATATTCAGCATCATGAGATGTCTATGTGTCTCTGCGACACAATTCCTTGGTGTATCACTAGCCACGACTCCAAAACTTCTCACTCACTGGCGGCAGTTTCCCAACTCAAGACATTTATTTCCATTATAGATTGGATCATATCCACCTTATGTAGATGGAATCATTGCTTTTTGAAGACACCAGCGGAAAACGCATCTATATCACGTGATAGAAATAAGTTCAATCGTTTATTCGAATTATTATAGTAAGAGCTACGTTCCATATACTTATGTAGATACGATTACGCCTTTCATGAAATGAAGTTGATTTAATAGACAGAGAGAGAAGGCCATAATTTTAGTACAACCGAGAGAAAGTCATTTTGATTGTATTTACGCATTTGAAAGCTATATTTTTAATGATATAGGTAATTACACATACAAATTTATAAGAAAAGGAATGTAAATACTAAAATGGATTCATCTGCTCTATTATATATTCGAGAGGATACTGACTCTTCCTTCACTAATAATCCAATGGACTCTGTCAACCCGGAACACCATGCTAGGATTTACTGTGATAAATACCATAGTTAGCGATTCTAACTGAAATTTGGTACTAAAGGGTATAAAAGCCCATATCAAAAAGGAATTAGAGTGGAATAATATCGATTTATATAAAGGTTTTCTATTGATTTAAAGGCTATATTTATGATATAGAAAAAATAGAAGAAAAACTATGTGTCCCCTTATGAGAGATTAATGGTTATTAATAGTAAGAAATAGTTAATAATCAGGGATTGTTTTGATTGCTAAGAAACAAGATTGAGAGGTTAAATTCAGGATAACATGGTTTTGGAAGGAATGTAAGGCAAGGGATACTGGTGAATAGGGAAATAAGCTAAGAGTCCATAAACGTACCTTCTTAACCTCTAAATTTGCCAAACAAGAGACTAAACCTTGAGTAGACCAGTTTTCTCTAGTTCGTTTTTGAGTCTATTAATCTAAAACTTCTTATGACATTTCAAATTAATTTTAATCATTTGAATGTATCACCCTTTCAAACAAATACTCAACATACATTAAGGATATCAATTAACTCATTTGGTATAATAAAACTTTTACATATAAACACTTATTTTTTTTATAGACACAAATCCATGTGATCAAATTCAAAGACCTAAAGAGCTAGGGCCATGTTAGGAAGATAGTAAGTAAATTATAAATTACATTTTACTTACCTTAAGCATCATGTCCTATGCATCTCTAAGACAATTTGAGGACATACTTCACCACCATCTACAAGCAAGACAAGAGTTTTCACAAAAGCACCTCAATAATTCATTTTATAGCTCTAAAAAATTTACATAGAAGGCAAAACATGAACAAGCAACCAATGTTTGTTTGTGAAACTGCTTAGTCGTCATTTTACCTTTTTCACACAACAACCTATGAGTTTGTGCATAGGTGTTTTATGTTCTTTTAGAAATTGAAATGTACTATCTCCATATCCCTTTTTATCTTTTTACATGTATGTAATTAAATGCGTAATTGATGGATAGAGTTGTATGGTACACACACATATATATATATATATTTTATGTATGATGCATATTTTAGGTGAATCAACTTCAAAATTAGACAATAAGGAAAAAATTGGGATAAAATGCATAATGAATGCAATATGCCATGAAGAAAAATCTTAACATGAAGTTATTTGTTAAAAATATTCCAAAAGTATTCATTTTTAAGAGACTTTTATTTATAATGTTTTTATGTCCATTATAAGAAAAACAAAGGTATATATTGTAAAAGTTTATGATAAACTAATATGGATTCTTTTAGGCAATTCTAATTTTTGCTTATCTCAATGAATTATCCATGGAAAAGAAGAAAAGAAACAAGTATAGTTTAGTTTCTAGCAAATCAACCTAAATTGCAATTCCAAGACTCATTAATACGCTATCACATTTCCCTGTAAAAAGATCTTAATGGAGAGTAATTTCAAGTACTATAAAGCTTTAATTTAAGTAAATATATGTGTAAGTTCCAGGTAAAGTAGAATTTAACTAAGCTATTGAAATACTGATTACATTTTGTAAAGCCCATTTTTGATATTATTTGAACAATATCACTAATAAGAGATGAAGATATTTTTTGATTATTCTAAAATATTGGATTCAGCCGTTGAAAGTAACAGTTTGATGTAAAAAACCAATCGTATCTTGAAGATATCAATAATGGCTTACCAAGAAACAAGGATGGTCAAAATAATGTTTGGTCTTTCCATATGTAGTCAAATGTAACAATGAGACAACACCAAGCAAACCAATATTAAGTAGTATGTAGTGTAGAAATAGATTATCAATTATGTGTTTGAAATTTAAACTATGTGTTTAAAATGCTTAATAATTAACTATGATGGTACCCTTGTTAATTACAAGTATTGAAAAGAGATTTGTAATGTTTTCGAGTGGATCACAATCAATGTTCACGGATGTGAACTATGGCCATTAACTTTTCGTACTTATTTTTTCTCTTCTTTATATCAGCAAAGTTGAAGTTTGAAGATTGTACTACTTGAAAAAGTTGCAACTTTTGATCAAATTTTCACGAGTTATAATCACAAGAGTTGTATCACTTTGTGATATAAGGTTTAGATTGATTTGTGATTGATTTTGATTCAGTCTAATTGATGTAATTTGATCATTGAATCAATATAACTCTTAGTAAAAAGTTGTGTACCTTTAAAGCATAAATTATAAAAAAACTAATCGCAACTTTGTTTTTCAATCTCTTATTACATGAACTTCATTCTATTTTTTTGCAAATTCTCCTTCTTTAATCACTATGCAATTAAATCTTTCTTATCTATGGTTTAAAGTGTGGTTTGGTGTATAAATTTATGCTATTCATACACAAGACTTACTTGTATCCTGGGGGAGTTTTGCACTCAAACTGTAACGCCCCAAGTTAAAAGTAGTGAATAATCAAGCCAACAAACATTAATGGACTCATTTTAACCATTTGATCCAAAAGTTTCAAGTTTGTGTTGATAAAATTTTCATAACTATGGTCTTATAAACTAGTATCACAATCTCCTATAATTCATGTGAGATACTTAATCATAAAATCTCATAATCTCCTCTCCTTTAAACACGCGACGTCCTCATCATTAGACTTTACAATCGATCTCAGATCTTCCCCTATTTTCAGTATACGATTTGAATCATTTACTACCTATAGGTCATCTTAGAAATATGTAAGAAGTCACACCTTGGTAACACTCTTCTATCTTCCTCGGACCTTTTCTCTAAACTAAAACTAAATCTGAATTATTTACCTACTGGTAGGAAAGTTACTCTGATACCATTTAAAACGTCCCAGGCTAAAAGTAATGATTAGCCAAACCAACAAACACTAATAAGCCCATTTCAATCACTTAATCTGTAATACTCTAAAACCTGGAACACCACAGACCGCCACATGTCCCTAGTTCTCTAATGACATATCAGGCTCTAAAAATCACAATGAATATTTCAAACTTAACATTTAAAACCACCAACATTGATATTTCCAAAAAAAAAAAAGAACTCCTATTTCATAAAATTCAAACTTCATATTTCATACTCCACAAGTACCAACAAGATTAAAAAACTATTTTATCTTTCACAACAGAAATAATTAAAAGATAGAAAAAGTCTCAACCACTGATTTCATTTCAATCTTTATTACTACTCTTAAAATTGTTGGCTATTATCATGGTAATAGTCTCTAAAACTGACATCTAAATGATAATAACTATTATTTCATTCCTCAACTCCAGCATATTCTCCACGACTATAATTTTCATAAACATTATTTTGACCTGTAACTAGGAAAAGGAAATAATATGGTGAATCAAAGCCTATTACATAACACACAACCACATGCGCATAATTAAACGACACTTATTCACATACGTAAGAATGCAAAATAAGTAAATCATACAACTTATTTAATTATCTTTATTTTTAAGTCAAACATACAACACATGATAGTGATCCTCATGACCTATTCGCATCATAATCATATTACAACCTAGCGTTTAAGGGTGTCTCTTCAAGCCCCTCTATAACCTAATGTTGGGCATGCCTCTTTAAGCCCTTTTACAACAATCTAGATTTACCCCCAGATCATTTTCAAGAGAGACTCCACTAAGGAAAATGCGTTGTAAGGATCATTAGGATCTGCCACTCCAGGCTCCTAAGACGAGCTAAACACAAGGCACAAAAAGAAACATAGCTGGATGTACATTTAATTTATTTCCAACTTTGCTATCTTAACACTCATATACAACAAGCATGTGTCACGTATTTGGATATTTGGAATCTGTTACCAACGAATCAAGCCTAGCTTTAAATCCTAGAAATAATAAATACTCATTAAACTTCTTTAAATATTAAATAAACATTGCTTCTTAACTAAAACTCACTTTTAAACTGTTTAAATTTCTTTAAATTCACTTAATAATACATTGAAGAGGTTTACTTTAGAGGTAACAAAAGAATAAAACAAACAAAAGAGGAAAAACTCAACTTAAGGGAGCAAAGCCTATGACATAATCAAGAGCCTATGACATAATCAAGGACACGATCCTGTCTTTTTGGCTATATACTAAGTTACACTTCACTATTGCAAGAGACACGACTAATGACACAATCGTATCTTTTTATTATGTATCTTTCTGATCTACTATCCCACGTTGCCTACTACAAAGGACATAAATAGGGACACGATCGTATCTTTTAATTGTGTAATCTACTGTTCGAATTTTTTTTTTCTTCTTTCGCCCAAAACCTTTCTAAACCCATTTTATCCTCTAATACCTCAACACAAGGATAAAAAACATCCCTTGATTTACAGAAAACTCAACTCCACAACATAATCCCATCAACAACATCAATTAACTTTCACATCTTTAACGTTGTTTCAAATCAACATTACCAAATAAATTCTATCACCGCATTATTTAACTAACAAATATCTCTTGAACTTGTTAAAAGAATAAGGATAATAGAGATTTTATGGAACATAAGATATAGACCTTAATTTCGGCGATCCTTTAGGATTTCTTGTTTTTTCTTAACAGACTACGCAAAGTCATAAAAGATCAACATAAAAATTCTTAACCTCCATAAAGAAATCTCGAATTCCATCAATTGGATCTTCACTTACTAAGGTCCTTTTAGGGTTGCATAAATTTTATGTTTCCCTTCTTTACGTGACTAATCTTATTCTACCATAAAAAGAAATCTCACATTAATATAAAATTTCTCCTTTTTAATAAAAAGTATAACAGCGGAATTTCTCCTTACCATGAGGGTTTTCAAAGTTTACAAGAGGAGAGTCTGATCCTATGGTGCATAATGAGTCAATTTGTGCACTAATTAGGTTATGATTAGCTTAAGATCTCCTTATGATTCTGTAAATACCCTTCATTAATCCATGGCTTAAAACCTTAATACCTTTTGCTCAAAACTTAATTACATTTTATTTTATTATGACTTTCATTATTTAATTACTTCCTTTTTTTTTTCTCAAGTATTACATAAACTCTCATAACAAACTTTGTGTAAGAGGCATAAATTCTCTAAGGAAAATAAGTTCATTTCATTTACTAATCATAATCATTTTCTAACATGCAATAACAACAATTACTAATCATAATCATTTTCTTTGTAATGTACCAGGTTTGTTATATATGTGTGCTTTTTCGATGGAAAGGGTGTAGAAAGAGTTGATCTACACCAATGATCTTCTCAAGGCACAACATTACTAAAAGGATCGATAGTTGGGCTTTTACTAAACAAAAATAATAATGAAATCATAAAATATGGTGGTTTAACAATGCGTTTTGTTTCTCTATTTGGCATAGCCAACTAAATTATTCAATTTGATGAAAAAATGGACAACTTTGAATCGAACCACAATGTTAGAAAGGGGAAATTTTCTAAGTTTTATGAGGAATTCCAAATTTCCTACTCTTGGTTTTTTAGACCCAATCATTTGACTTAATTATCATTGAATCTCAACTATTCTAAATCTAACAACTTTAACATTAATTAGTGTTGCGCAAAGTTATTCCCATTGGATGGAATAGTAAGAGTTTATTAATGGTATTTGATAATTAGAAATTAAAATCCAGTAAATAAGCAAATAAATGTAAAGATATATCAAAATAAAACCATTAAAAAGATAAAAAGGACAAATTAATTAAGAAGAAAACAAAAACGATTTGAACTTGACCATTTTAAAGTAATTCATTTCAAATAATAATTCCTTTAAAGCATTTTATTCAAAAGAAGGTTGCTAATCAAATGGCTTTCCTCCATTTGCATTAGGTAATGCGAAATTATTCAAAACATAATAAGCTAATATAGAAGCAATGGAATAGATTGAAACTTTATTGTTCTCTGTATTGATCAAATTTTATCTAGCTTACATACTAATCCCAAATCAAATGTAAGAGTTCTAAAAGATAAAGATTGGATCTAAATTTTGATGAAGAATTGTAGACCACTTCAACTTATTTGTTATTTTGAATAACTAAATCAGTATTGTAATTTGTTCTATTATTTCTTGTTTTTCCTTATATCGTGTCTTATATTAGTACATTTTTTTATAATTATTTTAGGTTTTCTTATTTTGTTGTCTAGTGAACAAGATCTATAAATAGGTTGGAGTTTTATTTGGAATTGATTAAGCCCCATGACCATTTACCCAAAGAAAGAGCTTTTTTATTTCTTTACTCTTTTGGTTTTGTGTTTATTAATCTAAAACTTTGTATGACATCCCAAATTAATTTAATCATTTGAATTGTATCACCCTTACTCCAACATACAATAAAACATCATTGGATTAGTTCAAAGACCCAATTGAATTGCAAGAGAATAGTGAGAGTATAAGCATCAAGGAACAACAAGACGATGCTTTGTCAATAAAACTCCTTGTAGACAATTTTCATAGTATTTCAATATATGAATTAAGTATTTTTTTTTTCATTTTGTAAAAACTAGCCATGTGTTGAATTGTTACCAATATTGATTTTCTATTAATCAATTTACATGATATATGAATACAATGAAATTTTTTATTATTGATAATTCCGAATACATTCTGAAATTGTTGATTCAATGTAGATATACTCTCATAGACTCCTAATATGTATTTTGACATCTCATAATCTTTTAAAAATATGCACATATCTCAAATGGTGTCCAACCCTTAATATTATTGCTATATATCGTTTCTTAAAAGTATGTGCGTGCTTTCAAGCTATTGGTAAAACCTTAAAAACATGTTAAGGATCAAACATAGCAAAACTATTTAGGTTTTAATTATGTATTTTCAAAAATTATAAGAAAGGTAAAAACATGTGTTGAGAGTGTACCATGTCTATTTACACCAAATCAATAATTTAAGAAAATAAAATTAATAATTTATCTTTTTCTTTAATTCGGAATCCTAACAAGTAATTTTAAAGCACCTGCTAACACTTTAGTGAACTAGTGATCTGGCTTTAATTCAATCGTTGAATTTCTACATTCCGTCGGATTGGACAGGTGATCTGTTATAGGCCTTTTGGGGGCTAAGAAGAGGCGACTCAACGACGTCTCGAACTTGGAGATGTAATCAGCACCCGTGTTGTCGATGTGCCTCTAAAGCACCCAATGGGTTTCTACAATTTCATCGGTTGGTGTATTGCCAGCCACGTGCTTAGAACTTCTTGGGGGCAGTTTCAACAACCTCGACATTTATTAGCACATGATAATTCCATGAAGGTACATCCATCCCCTTTGTGATATAATTTCCGCAAGTTGATGGTTTGCATTATTCTTGCAAATTTCTTCCTTTTTTTCTTAATTTGTAACTAGAATATACTTTTTACAATTATCGATGGTTTCGTAAATAATCTACTTCAAAAATAAAGTGACGTTTCTCGTAGTGTTCATGATATGGCCGTGAAAGTGGAACTTGCAGTTAGAATTTTGTAAGGTCCCCTTTGCAAGAATGTATCGCTAAATCACTCGGCGATTTCATCATAAAAATACTAGTGTTCATTGAATTTCTTAGATTTTCTACTTTTTCTTTATTTATCTAAATGTTCAACTTTAGGAATTGTCCATTTTCTTTTTTTTTTAATGATTAATATTAGAAAATCAGGTATAACACATGTCTACTCATCCTAGACAAAAATATGAATTAGAAGAAATTAATTACAAGAATACTAAAGTTAAATTGCATCTTGAAGATGCAATAATAATTATTATTATACAAATATCGTATTTATGAAACGTGACTTCTTTGTTTCAATGAAATCGTACCTTACAAATGTAATAAAGGTCAAATATGATGCAAGGCTAAGTCACATTTAAGAAATACAATATATATATACAGTATATATAATAATATAGTATTTTCAAGATGTATTATAGTGATTGTATTTTAGTAATATATTTTATATAATTTGTAATTATGTGATATTTATTAATTTGATGATAAACACAAAAAATTTTCATAGATATCTCTCATAAATTCACAATGGAACCTAGGACTTTTTTTTTTTTTTTTAATCGCAGATAGAACCAAGGGATGTTTTCTTTTTTGGTTCAAAGAACCAAGGATGTTAAAACCTGCCATATAGAACATTAGTTTAGGTCCCATAGTGTTAATCTAACATCACGTATAAGTGATATCACTAATTATATACCAGTATCAAAATCCTAAAATCGGTAATTGAAATTAACACTCACTAATCATTGGTAAGTTTGAATTCTTCATGCAAACGTTTCTGCAATTCAGTCCCGCTGATGTTTGACATATGGTAATCTGATAAGATAAGATCAAAATTTTTCATTAGGATCATCAAGCTTCCATTGGATGTGTAACTATTAAAATTGGTAATAATGGACTAATGTTAGATGAAATGTTTCGTAAGATGTATTAAACTTCAAATTACTCATATTTGCTAGTCATTTTCTAAGTGTTAACACATATAGGTTGGCTATACAGCTTTAAACTAAAGGAAAATTAGCCTTTTTTTTTTTTTAAAAGACCAAATGAAAAAAAGAATATTAAAGGATTTTTATTTTTCTATGACTTCGCAAGACTCCTTGAGGAATGGAGCTTATTTTCTAAAATTTTTTAGACGATATTATAGTAGAGAAAGAATCATCACCTCCTTCGTTTCTCATAATTTAGCCCTTCACGTAGTGGGAAAAAAATCGATTCTTGATGTGCATTTAATAAAGCAAAATAAAATTGGCTTACATGCTTTTGATCTGGAAGAAATCCAAGCTTGGACATATTTGGAATGGATCGATTACATTCTCACACCATTTTGCAAGAAAATTGTAAAAGAAAACGGTAAAAGCTACCTAGAAAGTCGAAAAGAAATGAAGAGATGAGTTATGGAAGGTCTTCTCCAATCCAACCTGAAAAAATCGTGCATGCAAAACCTAAAAGATATAGACTAGCCCTAGAGTAAGCTTTCATGGAGAATAATTCAATTTCTTGTTATTTCTTGTGTGAGATTCAAACCAAAATCACTAGATATTTATATAACTTGATAAGTTGAGCTAACCTCATTTCAATCATATCAAAGCAATGTATCATAAAAAATATTTACACCATGAACACAAAATTATGGTTTAAAACATCAAACTTAATAAATAAACAGAGAGTTAGGACCATGTTAGGGAGAAAGTAAGTATATTATAAATTGCATTTTACTTACCTTCATAGATCCATGTCCTAAGCATTCATGAGACAATTTGAAGACATACTTCTTCATCTACGAGAAAGATGTGAGTTTTTACAAAAATACCTTTGTAATTGGTTTTATGGCTCTAAAAAATATAAATAGAAGAGAAAATATTAAAAAGTAACTAATGCCCGTTTGTGAAACTATTCAGAAACAGAAGTTACACATTCATCACTTCACCTTTTTTACACAACCTACAAGTTTGTGCGTAGGTGTCTCAGAGAGAGGAGAAAGTGGGCCAAGCCGGGGGTAGGGGGGTGGTGTGTGTTGGGGATTACTAAAGTTCTTTTTAAAATTGAAACGTATCATTTTCATATCCCTTTTTGTCTTTTTACATGTATGTAATTAAACATGCAATTAACAGATAGAGTTGTGTGATGCTTTTTTTTCTTTCTATTGCATGATATATATTTTAGGCAATCAACTTCAAACTTAGATAATGGGAAAATATCTGGGATAAAATGCATAATTATTGTAGTATGACATAAAGAAAAATCTTAACGTGAATTTATTTATTACAAATATTCCAAAAGTATTCTTTTTAAAGAGACTTTTATTTTATAGTTTTTTTGTGTCCATTATAAGAACATGAAAGGTATATTTAGTAAAAGTTTACTTTAAACTAATATGGATTCTTTTAGGTAGTTCTAATTTTTGCTTACTTCAATGAGTTATCCATGGAAAAAAAAAAAAAGAAATCAAACAAATATAGCTTAGTCAATCGACCTAAAATGCAATTTCAAGCCTTATTTACATGCTATCAGATTTCCTTGTAAAAATATCTTAATTAGAGAGTAATTTCAAGCATTATAAAGCCTTAATTTAAGTAACTATATGTGTAAGTTCCATGTAAAGTAGAATTTGACTAAATTATTGAAATATTGCTTACATTTTGCAAACCTCATCTTTGCTATCATTCGAATAAGATTATTAATAAGAGACAAAGATATTTCTTGGTTATTCTAGAATATTAGATTTTGATGTTTAGAGTAACAATCTAATATATATATAATGATTGTATCTTAAAGATATCAATAATGGCCTCCTAAGAAATAAGGATAGGCAAAATAATGCTCAATCTTTCCGTATGTCATCAAGTTTAATGTTGAGACAACACTAGGCAAATTAATAGCAAGTAGTATGCAGCAACAATAATTATTATAAGGGATGCAATAGTAGGTTTGTTACATATGTGTACTTTTTCAATGAAAAGGGTGTGGAAGGAGTTGATTCACACTAATGATCTTCTTAAGGTATAACATTACTTGAAGGAACAATAGTTAGGCTTTCATTAAACCAAACTAATCTAAGCAAAATCACAAAACATGGTAGTTTAACAATGTGCTTTATTTCTTTATTTGGCTTAGCCAACTAAATTGTTCAATTTGGTGAAAAATAGGACAACTTTGCATCAAACCACATTGTTAAAAAGGGAAATTTTTTTTTACTTTATGGGAATTCGAATTTTCATATTATCGACTTATTTAGACCCAATCATTTGACTTTATCATCATGGAATCTCAACTATTATAAATCTAAAAACTTAAAAATTAACAAACCTTATGCATAGTTTTTCTTATTGGATGGAAAAGTAAGTGTTTATTAATAGTATTTGATGATTAGAAATTAGAATCTAATCAATAGGCAAATAAAGGAACAAAATATCAAAATGAAACCATTAAAGAGATGAAAAGGAAAAATTAAGAAGAAAACAAAAGCAATTTGAACTTGACCATCTTAAAGTGATTCCATTTCAAACCATAATTCTTTTGAAGCATTTCATTCAAAAGGGGATTTACATTAGGTGATGCGAAATTATTCCAAACATAATGAGCTAACATTGAAGGAATCGAATGGGCTGAAACTCTATTATTTTGTATATTGATCAAACTTTATGTAGTTTTTATACTAAGCCCAAAGCAAACGTAGGAGTTTTAGAAGATAAAGATTGGATCTAGGTTTTGATGAGAATGGTAGATTGCTTCATGGATTGGTTGACTAATAATCCTAGGTCAACTTATTCATTATTTTGAATGAATCCTATCCGATAATAGGTTCTTTTATTTCATGTTTTACCTTATATCATGTCTTACATTAGCACATTTTTTTGTAATTATTTTGGGTATTTTTACTATGTTGTTTGGTAAATGAGACCCACAAATTGGTTGGAGTTTTATTTGGAATTGATTAAGCCTTATGACCTTTTGCCCAAAGAAAGAGTTTTTTTATTTCTTTAGTCTTTCAATTTTGAGTGGATAAATCTAAAGCTCTTTTTGACATCTTAGATTAATGTTAATCATTTCAATGGTATCATCTTTTCAAAAAACTACTCCAAACATATAACATAGTTATCATTACTCCATTTGATATAATAAAATGAAGAGTTCCTAATTACACATTTTATTTAGTGATTTTTTATGATTTTTCTTAGTATTTGAGTTTATTTTTAGATAATAATACTTAATTGAGTAAACTTTTGTTTTATAGGTTTTGAAATGATTTATGCGAGAAAATAAGAAGATAGAAATAAATTTTACTCAAATTAGAGTTAAAATGAGTAAATTATAAAGGTTTGAAGATCAACACAACCGAATGATACGATTGTGTCATTTCCAGGCGAATTTGAAGCTGATTTTCATCTGTCACAACCTATGACATGACCAAAAGACATGATCATGTCGTCGGTCATGTCGTTTCCAGGTTTAATAAAAAAAAATATATATAAACGTGAAGCATAGAATGTTACACGACTGAAAGACACGGTTGTGTCTCTGATCGTGTCTTTTCCAACTAACCTAATTTTTTTAATTCTTCATATATAAAGCTTTGTTAGGGTTTGTTGAGAAGAACTTTTTGGCATGACTTTGAGAGAGTTTCTAAAGCTAAGAACAACCAAGAAAGCGAGGCAAAGTGAAGACTTAAAAATTCAATTTTTTTTAGATTTCATAATAATTCTTTCTATTACTTTCTATACTTTGATTTTACATTTCTATTTTAGGATGTGTAATGAGTAGAATTTTAGTATCTAGGTTTTGTGAAACTTAGATCTATTTATGTGACATGGTTAGTATTGATTAATTTAATTTTTTATTAATTTCTTGATTTAACTATGTTTGCTTCATGATTTAAATTATTATTTTCATGGATAGTAATTTAGAGTTTGATATCTTATAAGAGAATAAGAGAATTGAAAGATTTCTTATAAGATTAGATCTAAGCATAGTTAATGAAAATCATTGTAAGATTAGAAATAATGTAATCTTAGATCATGCTATTGGAAAGAGATTTTAGTAGGTAATTCTAGGGTTAGAGTTAATTGACTTAAGAAAATAATTAATTTTAGTAGAGAATTCTCCCGATCAAGAAAAATTAAAAAATAAATTAGATTATCTTTAGGAAAATCACATATTAGTTCTAGGAGAAGTAAGATCTAAGTACAGTGTTGAATCTTGAATTAATTAAACTGCTTTCTTGTTAATTCTTGAATTTCATCTTAATTACTCTTTAATTTAGTTTTAGCAATAATTTAGATTTACATCTTTAAGTTTCTTGAAATTTAAATTTTTTGTTAGATAATAGAGACCTAGTGAGTATTAGTAGTTAAAGTCACTAAGAGATCGATACTTGGACTTAATCCACTATATTATAAACTAATAGGTGCACTTGCCTCATATGAAGTTTTTGGTGCCATTGTCGAAGACTATTGATATTAAGAAAATTAGTAGATTTATTAATCTAACCATTTTTTCCTTTATCTTTCTTGATTTATTTTATTTTTCTTAGTGCAATCTTGATTAAATTATCTATTTTCTTTGGTGTAGTGCATGACAAGAAGTCGATCAATAGATTTAATTAAAATTGATCCTAAGATTGAGAGGACAACTTTACACAATTTGAGACAATTCTCTGTCAAAGAAACAGCAAAGGTGATAAACTAAGGATCTTTGATTAGATTGAAAGACGAAGTAGAGTAATTAGAGGGCGAAGTCAAGAGTCAATCGGTAGAACAAGAATCTGATCACGAGAGTTTACCCAACAACATCATGCCTAATAACGAGGAACATAATCAAACCTTGTCAGACTACTCCTAACCGTCATTAATCGGTACCCAGTCCTGCATCAATCAACTAACTGTTGCAGCCAATAACTTCGAGATCAAGCTGAACATTATTCAAATGGTTCAATAGTTTGTCCAATTTGACGGCCTCCAAGATGAAGATCCCAATGTACATATTTCCAGCGTTTTGGAAATATGTGATGCTTTTATGATTAACGAGGCAACTGACAATGCTATTCGATTACACCTCTTTTCATTTTCTTTGCGCATTCAAGCTAAGCAATAGTTAAATTTCTGGGCAAAAAAAATTATTGGAGAAGTATTTTCCACTTGCGAAAATAGCAAAGCTTAGAGTTGACATCTCATCTTTTGCCCAAATAGAGGGTGAGACCTTATACAACACATGGGAGTGCTTCAAGGACTTGTTAAGGCGGTGTCCACATCATGGCCTCCCTCTTTGGATGGAAATGCAAACATTCTATAATAGTCTTAACCCCTTCACTAGACAAATGATAGATGCAGTAGCCACAAGTACACTCAATACTAAGACACCCGAAGAAGTCCGGGCTCTAATAGAAGGCATGGCCATGAATAATTACTAGTGGGAGAACCCAAGGGGGAAGCAAAAGGTCACAGGCATATTTAAGCTCAATGTTGTACAATCTCTAGCCACTCAAGTAAAGATGTTGAGTAAGAAAATTGAATCCCTTTCGATTAGTTCACAACTATAGTATAACTCCAACAACTTCATCTAAGAGGGGATTGTAGGCTGCAAGCAAACTGAATGTGTTGATTTTCTAGAGAAACCTACAAGACTCCAATATAATCCTTATAGAAACACCTACAACTTGGGGTGGAGAGATCACCTTAATCTTTTATGGGGAGGTCAAAATCAGGGTTAAGGTCAATAATGGCAGATAAGGAATTAACCTTAATAAAGAGCAAATTTGCCTCCACTAGGGTTTCAACAACCGACAGTACCCCACCCACTCCAAAGAAGAATTTGGAAAGCCTCTTGGAAAAATATATTCAATCTAATGAGACTAGAATGCAACAAATAGAGGACTCTTTAAGGAATCAAGAAGCTTCTATCCACAACTTAGAAAATAAAATCGGATAACTTGCAAGGATGCTGAATGAACAACAAGAAGGATCACTGCTTGGGAACACTGAAATGAACCTAAGGGAATATGTTAATGCAGTAACCTTAAAAATTGGTAGAGAGCTACAAGTTGAGAAGAAGGAGGATAAGGAAGCAGTTGAGAAAAAAGTAGAGGTCAAGGGTAAAGAAAGTTCAAAACAGTTGAGAACAAAAGACAGTGTAACACCACCAAAAGTGAACAAATATAAGCCACCCATCCTATATCTATAGCGACTTAAGCAAGACTGTCCTAATCCAACTAAACAATTCAGTAAATTCCTCGATCTTTTTAAATAACTATAAGTGAATTTACCTTTTGTTGATATTTTATTGTAGATGCCAAAATACGCAAAATTCCTACAGGACATGTTGTCAAACAAGAGGAAGTTGGATGATCTTTCAACTGTTACACTGAACAAGGAATGCTCGGCGTTACTCTAGAAAAAGTTGCTAAAGAAATTACAAGATCTAAGGAGTTTTACTTTACCTTATGTGCTTGGAAAGTTGTTAGTAAATAATGCTTTGGCATATCTAAGAGCAAGTATAAACTTGAAGTCATTTAAGTTATTTAAAAAGCTAGGGTTAGGAGAACCTAAACCAATACGCATGTGCATTCAATTAGCTGATAGGTTCATTATATATCTTAGAGGCATCATAGAGGATGTTTTAGTGCGAGTTGATAAATTCACTTTCCCTATAGATTTTGTTATCCTCAACATAGATGAAGATCTTAAGGTACCATTGATTCTAGGTAGACCCTTCCTAGCTACTATTAGGGCCATGTTTAATAATAGTGAGCACAAGCTCATCTTAAAGGTTGAAGATGAGGAAATTGTTTTCCAAAATCTAAATTCAATATACAAGTCTCTTGACTCAAAAGGTATAATCTATGTCAGTGATACTTCTAATGTAGTTGTTATTGATTGTATGTAGGAAACACTTGTCAAAGAACCTACAAATAATTGCTTAGAACAGGAAGATGGAGAAATTGTGAAAACCTTTAATCAATCAGAAGCTACTGCTCATTTGGGAGTTAATGAACCCAATGTAATGAAGATAGGGATTAAACCATTTTGTAGATCAAATGAAGGAAAGTCATAGCCTCCCCAAGAAAAATCACTAGTCTCAAAGCAAAAACACTCAAAAGATTACTTAGAACATGCTTTTGTAGTGAAGAGCTCAAAGCTATCGACAACCACTTCATCTAAGAGAAAAGCGGATAAAAAGAAATGACTCAAGCAACACGAGTTTGATGAGTGGCGTAATAAGAAGAAACTCAGTAAAGGTTATGCAATTCGACAAGAGAATTTGCTATACCAATAGAAAAAAGGTAACTCAAGTCTTATTTAGAGGGTCTAAAAGTGAGGTAATGATGGAGATCCATCTCCACTCAGATGAAGGTAAGTAAACCATGCATTCCGTCAAGCTATCGAAGTTAAATATAGCGCTCTTGGGAGGTAACCCAAGTTCTTTTTACTTTTTAGTTGGTAAGTTATTTTAGTAGTTTTTTATTGTTTATCTTAGCACTTTAATGCTTTTATCTTTCATTTTAGGGTCAAGTTCGCTTTTATGTTGCGCTACGCATACGGCGATCCCGTTAACCAGTTAGTGGGCAAGGGTCAAGGGGACAGCATCTCTTGTGGGGTTTCCGAGGTAGTACCTTGGAAGCTAAACGAAATTTCAAAATCGATAAGTGTAACATAATAAGTTTTTTTTTTTTTTTAAGTTTAATCTTTTGCATTAGATTTCTTTCATTCATTTTTTTTAGTTTAGTAACTTCATTTCTTTAAGTCTATTTATTTTAGAATTCATGCATTTAGGCTAGGCATACATTAATTAAAAAAATAATAATAAAAGTGAAAAGCAAAAAAAAAAAAAAAAAACAGATTGTTACATGGTCATAAGACACAATCATGTCTTAGATTGTATGAATACTAGATGTAGAAAACTCACGGCCTACAGAAAGTTACACAGTCATGAGATACGATCGTATCTTGAATCATGTCTTGGCTAATATATAAGGAAACACATCTGCTACTCACATTCATTTCTCCTTGAATTTTTTTTTTTCACATTCAACATTAACAACATGATCCCAAACCCCTCTTGCTTACACGTTCCTTCATCCCTCACATTTTCTTTCACACATAAGACACAAACCCACATCAACTCAAGGATCTCTACTACTTTCACTAGTTTAAGAATCCAAGTAAGTTCTTGATTCCTCTTTTTCTATAATTTTTTTGAAAATTTTCTTGGATTAGACTTTTGTACATGTTGGAGTAAGTAGAAATTGAAGCTTTTGCATGTGGTAATCTTTAGATGTGTTCATGACTTTTTTTTTTAGAAGATAGGTAGTGAACATGAAGAATACGATCATGTTTTTGAAAGACAAAGAGTTATGATATGATCATATCATTTGTAGTATATTGTTATAAACAAAGGATTCTTGAATGTTTAAGTTGAAGTGTTGAATTTCATTGCTTTATATGCCTTGTTCTTTATTTTAATACTTAGAGCTTTAGTGTTTAATTAACATACAAGTACTATTGATTCATGTTATTAAGGAATTAGGAGTTTAAGCATGCTTTGAATCTATTATGTAATAATAGTTGTTAGGATTGTGATACGAAGTAAGTGCACCTATCAATTTTAATATAGCGAATGTGAGTCCGAGTCGATCCCTCAGAGATTTTGAGTACTAATATTAACTTTAGCTTTATTATCTAACCGGAAAATTGTGATAAGTTGAATGAATTAAAAATACTGAAATTAACAAACTAAACTAATTATGAGACTTACTTAGATAATTTAGAAAGCAATAAAACTACAAACGACTTCAAGAAATTAATAACGTATTTAGGAATTATTTCCCCTAGTGTTTAACATGTGACCACTTAAAATATATTCAATTCAGTTTCCATTATTCTTGATCGGAGGGATTCACAATTAAAGCTAATATCTTTCTCAAGCATATTAACCCTAATTCTAAATTATTTACCGGAATCTCTTCACTTAGTAATATAACTTAGAATTGCATTAAGGTATAATGAATTCCCATACAAACAATTAACTTTCCGGAAGAAACATGTATCTTATCTCTAAGTATACATGTAATTCTCTTCAATTATGCTAAGATCTAATTACACATGCAATTTCTCAATCAACATGCATAATATCATATATTGATACTCTAGAATTATTAATCCACAATTAAACAACATAATTGAATCAAGAAAAGATAGAAACTTTATTGAAATTATAATTCAATCCAAGGGTTACATGAAACCCTAGGTTCCATAATCCTAAATACTTGAATTCTAAGCTATCATAACGAATCTAAAAACGATTTCCATCAAAAATATAAAATAAAACATGGAAAACCCCTTTAATTGATGAACAATCTCTCTAATCTTGAAGTTGATATTGTTCTCGCCTCTTGATTGATGTTCTCCTCAAGTCTCCTCTCGTCTCTTGTGTCTCTTCGTTTCTGTAATGTCTCTCCTCCTTTAAAACCCTAAGATATCCTTTTATATATGTATTACACGGATTCTATTTTCATCACCAGACACGCCTTGGGACATGGCCGTGTCTCCAGGTCGTGTAACTTTCTGCACTAAAGCAAAATTTTCTATATAACTTCAAAACTTCTTCGTTTGAACTCGGAATTGAGTGAAACTTGATTCCTTTTCTTCGTTTTCGATCCTAGAAAGCGTTCAAACCTTGAAATCAACATTTTACTCAATTAAGTATCAATTTCTTTAAAGAAAACAAAAAATGTAAGGAAAATACTATAAAATCACTATATGAAATATGTTTAAAATTAGAGTTATCAGATTGCATGAAAGATTTCTCAAAGAACACAACTATATTTTATATATATACCAAGTGTTTAACAAAATTCCTTAATGAGTTAGAGTGTTTATTTTCACCCTTAGTCATGATTTTTTGGTCTATTTCTTTATTCTAAGTGTGGGGAATCTCTAGTATATTAGAAATTTGACTTAAATCTTATTTCCTTTTGTAGAGAAACATGATACCAAGAGCTAAATTACAAGTTTAGAGGAATGAGCTTAGGAGGAGAGTTTGGTTAAAGATGATAATGATGAGGAGGAGGATGAAATTATAGATGATGCCTTTGATTAGGAGGATTGTGGAGTCGATGCCTTGGAAATTTAAAGCTCATGTGAAAAAATACGTTTGATTTAGACTACTTCATAACTTATGGCTTTTGTGCATTCATGTTACTCAAATTTTCAGGGGAGTATCGGTTTTTCTTTCCTACTTTTATATTGTCTTACCTATGATTATTTTGATCGTTATATTTTCTATTATGAGACTTAATTCGTACATTGGAGACAATGTATAGTTTTAAGTATAAGGAAGGGGATATAAAAACTTTTGTTTCTTAGGAGACTAATTTTTTCACATTTAACGCAATTTTGTTATTTTATTGACTTACAATTATTCGGAAATTGGTAACTTCCATTGAGTTGAATGTAATATGAATACTTGATCTTTAATGTTTGATTTATACGATGCCAGAGTTGATAGGTAAAATCTTTATGGAGTAAAGTTAAGGATTATTTAGCCTAGGATTTTAGGACTTAGGATTAGAGTAATATGATTGGTTAGGAGTTAGTCATCATTATTTTTGAAGTTTGCTTTTATGCATATTTTCCTCTTAGACGACTTTAAAGTCCTATAATCCTTAGTAAATAAACAAAGAAAATTTGTCTTTTGAGAAACCCAAAAAAAAAAAAAAAAAGAAAAAAGAAGGGGCAAAATTGGTAAGAATTTGCCTTGATCCCTTAGAAGAGCAAGGTTGAATTCCACAATCAATACAAAAATCAATTGAAAGAATAAGTTGGTATGAATCGGCCTTGATCCCTTAAAAGATCAAGGTTCTTTCCCACTACCAATATGAGGGCTAAGTTAGTATAGATCGATCTTAGTCCATCAAAAGAGTGAAATCGTTTCCCATTACTAATACAATTTTCCTTGAATGATGTGCTTAACTAATAATATAAATTTAGTGAATTTAAAGCCTTCCAACTAAAGCATGAACTAAGTGGAAGATTAGAGGATGAGTACATGTAATACGTGTTTATTTTGAATTATAGCACTTAGCAAGAATGAAGAGAGGGTTGTATACATTCTAGCTAAGTAGGGTTAAAATTTTTATGACTCTTTCTTAATTAGCGAGATATTAAATCTAATCTTATGTACAGAATCCTTAATTAAATGATCCAGTTAAACTTTAATTTGCATAGATTAGCTTGTGAACTCTAGTACTTTATGTCCTTTGGACATTGGAAAAAAGATGAAGTATAAGAGTTCAAAAAGTTATTTAAAGAAAATTGATTGGATTTGCAAGTTGAATTTTTTAGGGTTAAGTGTAATTGTTGACCGATTTCTTAGACAATAATAGTTTTTAACTTAAGAATTTTTGTCTTGATTTTTTTTTTTTGTTTTATTTGCTTGAGGATAAGCAAATGCTTAAGTGAGGGGAAGTTTGACGAGTTTCTAATTGCACATATTTTATTTAGTGATTTTTGATGATTTTCCTTAATATTTGAGTTTATTTTTAGATAATAATATTAAATTGAGTAAAATTTTGTTTTATAGGTTTAAAACAATCTATGTAAGAGAAACAAATTTCCCTCAAATTGAAGCTAAAAGGAGCAAGTTATGAAAGTTTGAATATCAACACAGCCGAATGACACAATTATGTCTTTTCTAAGTGAATTTGAAGTTGATTTTCATCTGTTACAACCTATGACACGACCAAAAGACATGATCATGCCATTGGTCGTATTGTTTCCAGGTTTAATAAAAAAAAAAAAGATAAACATGAAGTACAGAATGTTACACAATTGAAAGACACGATTGTGTTCCTGGTTGTGTCTTTTCCAGCTGACCTAATTTTTTAATTCTTTATATATAAAACCTTGTTAGGGTTCATTGAGGAAAACTTTTTGGCACGACTTTGAAAGAGTTTCTGAAGCTAAGAACAACCAAGAAAGCAAGGAGAAGCAAAGACTTAAAGATTTGATTTTTTTTTAGATTTCATGATGATTCTTTCCATTACTTTCTACAGTTTGATTTTATATTTCTATTTTAAGATGTGTAGTGAGTAGAATCTTAGTATGTAGGTTTTGTCAAACCTAGATCTATTCATGCGACATGGTTAGTATTGATTAATTTAGTTTTTTATTAATTTCTTGATTTAACTATGTTTACTTCATAATTTAAATTATTATTTCCATAGATAGTAATTTAGAGTTTGATATCTTATAAGAGAATTGAGAAATTTCTTATAAGATTAGATTTAGACATAGTTGATGAGAATTATTATAAGATTAGAGATAATTTGCAAGATTCTTCCGGATTTTAATCTTTAGTATAGAGAATTCATTGTTCAATAATACAATCTTAGATCATACTATTGAGAAGAGTTCATATAGGTGATTCTAGGGTTAGGGTTAATTGACTTGAGAAAATAATTAACTTTAGTAGAGAATTCTCCCGATCAAGAAAAATTAAAAAATAAATTAGATTATCTTTAGGAAAATCACATGTCTAAGTACAGTGTTGAATCTTGAATTTATTAAACTGCTTTCTTGTTAATTCTTGAATTTCATCTTAGTTACTCTTTAATTTAGTTTTAGCAGTAATTTAGATTTACATCTTTAAGTTTCTTAAAATTTAAATTGTCAGTTAGATAATAGAGATCTAGTAAGTACTAATAGTCAAAGTCCTTGAGGGATTAACACTTGGACTTAATCCGCTATATTATAAACTAATAGGTGCACTTCCTTCGTATCATAAAAATTTTTACATATATACACCTATTTTTTATATTTACAAATCTATGTGGTTGAATTGAAAGACTTAATTGAATAGTAAGGGAATAGTGTGAGTATAAGCACTAAGGAGCGAGAAGACTAACCTTCATTAAGAAGACCTTTAGATGAAAAAAGAATCAATAATAGATAGGTATCATAACATTCAATATATAGATTAGGTAGTTTTTTTAAAAGATAGCCGATCCCATTGTGTAAAAATTACTACATATTAAAATCAATACTTGTATTTATTTACCATTAATCAATTCACATAATATATAAGTATAACTAACACCATTCTCATGATAATCTCATGAAGGTACATTCATCCCCTTAATGATAGTTCGTTACGATAAGATTCATTTGATTAGTAATCCCAACGTGCCTCATTAACCTCAAATACCATGTGTCGTCTCAAAATATTTGCTGGTATGGATTTAAGAGACTTTGGGCTTCACGCAAGTGTGTGAGCTTGCAAAAGAGAGCACAGTAAGGGGGCATCAGGGTGTTGTCCAACATGGCCACTCCGATTCTTAAGTTAGTCAAATATTTGGAGAGCATAAATACTCAAGAGCAGTATATAGGCTTAAGTGTGAAAGTATCAAGTGAGTTACCGTTAAGTGTTGGCCTTGTATGTATAGAGGAATGGAGCCAGCAATTAGAGAGGAGTTAGTGGGTAGAACCACATCTGCAAGTGTTAAAAAGTGGGGTTACAATGTTCAACATGGTCTACAAGTATAGGAGTTAGTTGTTTGACTTAGTCTTTTAGCATTATCTAAAGTCTTCTAGTCGTCAAAGGCCTCTTATAGCTGGATAGGTCGTGTTATAGGCCTGAGCCAAGCACAACTCATCATAGGTCGTGAGCCTTATCAGGTCAAGTCAAGCTTAAGGAGCTTATGTCCAAAAAACCTTATCAATACCTACCTCCTCCCTAAGAGTCTCATTGCTGTTGTGAAGGCAAGGAGAAGGGAAAGATGGGCTTCTTAAGCATGTGGTCAATCTAGTATAGAGGTGTCTATGTTAATGCTATCGTGCCGACATGGCGATGATAAAAGTCCAGGCTGGCGAAGGGTAAAGGCAAAGACATCCGATCTGAATGACACTAGAGTTGAATAGGATTGGTTCGTCTGAGCAGGTTACCTTCTGGGCAGAGGTAAGTACAACAATTTCAAGGTGGAATGTAGGAGGTCCAATCTCCTTGGCCATTAGGGGGTACTAAGTAGTTAGCCCTTCAATAGGTTAAAGTAAGATGTATGCCTGTCAAACTAGATAGGTGAACTAAGGTGGAAACTCCATGGGCTAAGTTAAGAGCTTCGAGTTGAGGTGAAGATTTGGTAGATTAGGCACTTTAGTTAATAAGGTTACTGAGTAGAGGTGTCAAGTTGACAAAGCTAAGCTAAGCTGACCATTTTTCGAATAGATACAATCTATCCATGCTGAGGCATAACATTGCTAAAGTGCTAAACAAGTTCTTTCGTGGAAGTCAAAGGGGCTTCAAGAAAACTTCTTGCAAAAGTTACTTTTCAAATCTTTACTTTATTACGCTCATTTTTAGTGTAGTTAATGCGATGTAATAGGTGTCTTATTACAGTAGACATGCATGCAATTGCATACGTTTTTCCTTTCAAACATTACCATTTGATCCAAGCTATCCCCACGTGTTCGCATCGCAATGTTTTAAGGGATTCATGCTTATCCAAATCCTTATAACTGATGATTCACTTTCCAACGCAATTGACCTATAAATTTTAGAATCACTTTGTGAGATTACTCTTTTGCAACCTTTCTCTCTTCTTTGCTACAATGTCCTCCTTCTTTGAAGCTTTCTTTTTCTCAAACTTTTCTATAAAGTTCTACACTTCTCTTTACTTCTTCAATCTTCAGAATGTCTATAAACACAAGTGAGACACCATCTAATGCATTGAAATGCCATTTAACCGACTCTGAGGTTGCTAGGAGTGATCCTCTTCGTAGAGAAGAGGACGAAGCCACATCACTGGCGCAACTAAATGATAATACAAGAATGGCGATGGATGCATTAGATAGGTCAAGGCTTATTAACGCCATCCTAAAGGATGCTTACATGTAAGCTCCTTTACCAAGGACCAGAGATTTGTTTACCGCACTTGAGACGGGTAGAGGTCCGAGTGGTTGAACTAGTAGGAGTAAGCCGTTTGCCTCCAGTTAGGTTCTGAGTAACTTCATAGTTAGACCAAATCCTAGTTGGACAATACGACTACTAAGGAGGGAAGAAAGGGTGCCTTTATTGTCAGGGAGGTGTTTTGCCTTGTTTGAGAAGTGTTTGGAGTATGGGCAATACCTCCTTCTAAGTGAATTCAAGAAGGAACTCTTCAACTTTCATAGGGGTAGTCTGGTACAAGTCCCTCCCAATGGGTAAAGGATGTTGAAGGCTTTCCAAGGGCTTTGTGACTACTTAGTGATAAGGGCTACTCCTGAACTCTTCAACCATTTCTACCTGTAGAAGAGTTTAAGCCAACGGCCATACCTCTAGCCCCGTTTGGGGAGGTAACTGTATAGAGGCCTTGTAGATTCTGTTAAAGGCTGGTGAGTTGACTTCTTGGTGGTTGAGTTACCAGAGGAGGCAAACTTCTGGATGAGATGGACTAAACTAAGGCTTAGAAGGAGCTTGGTCCCAATGATACTTAGGCTATGAGGGAGATTCAAGCCTTCATGGCCTTAAAGAAAGGGCAATGAAATAAACGCCGTAAAGATAATGGGAAGATACTTCAAGTATCTAATCTCCGAGCTTTTCCCTAGCATGAATAAAGTTATGGTGAAGAAGTTGATAGAAGATACAGGTTCGTTTTTCATGTACGGTTTCATTTGTCATGTTAGCATATGTGTGAAGTTGTACTTTGTGCAACATCCTCCTTAAGAAAAAAAGGGGAGGTAGGGTAGGAGCAATCTTTCTTGTCTATGTTGGTTACGACGGAGTTGATGAATGGTGGTACTTTGTACTTGTTTTGTTTTTTCCTTCTTCCTGATCACTTATTTGATTCTTTGTAGGCAAGAAATTGGCCAATTAGATTTCCTACCCTTTTACGAATGAGTTGTTGAGGAGTCGTCAGGCTAAGTCGAAGCTAACCACTAAAGCCTCCAACCTTAAAGGCAAAGCTTTAGGGCAAAGATTAGTGGTGAGAGAGATAAGCAAGGTCGAGCTAACTACTCTACTACAGTGGATTCCCCTCATTCTCTCCTTCCATAGTCCTATCTCTACTTTTGCACCTCTAATTGTAAAGGATGAGCTTACCGACATTAAGAAGATGGACGTAATGATGCTTGCACCCCTTCTCCTGACAAAAGTGAGGAGGAGTTAGTTGAGGCTAGCGCCCCATCCAAGGCAGTAGGGTAGAAAAGAAAGGCCTTCGAGATTACCAAAGAAGTGGCCCTTGGGGCAAAGAAGAAGAAGCCGATGGGGAAGGCACCCCTTAACCGAGTGAGTTGGTATGAGTAGCCTAAGGCTCATCCATACATGAGTGTCATTGATGTTAATAATGAGTTTTTTGAAGTCCTTAACAAGTTCCAATGTTTGGAGATAAGGCTGGACTCATTTAGGGATGTGCTGTATGTATCCTAAAATAAGGAGCTTTGCCTTCTTAAGTCCAAGCCCGAGACTAAGAGGACCAGTGGGAAGCTCCTAAGGCCGAAGTAAGATGTTTGAGGCAATGATATTACATTGCGCCCATGGACTCTCAATTATTAGGCCTTAGTCTTGTATCCTTTGTGACTAGGCAATCATCAAAGAGCTATCAAAGGTAGGAGGAGGAGATCCAAGTCACTTTAGCTTGCTCATCCAATAAGTAAGCCTTCGTCTCTTTCAATTGATGTGCTTCCTTGTTGTTACTGATCTAATCTCAGTTTATATTTCTTTGCAATACCATGGCCAGGTATTGTTACAGCTTAACAACTACGACGCCTTGCGAAAAGAAGTAAAGGGATTCCAGGCAGCTTTGTCTAATGCTAAAAGGGGCCTGAGGGAGGAAAAGTCTTCCTTTAGTAAATATATGGACAAATTTATTACGGTTAATCGATGCTTACGCCGCTCTCATATGCAGATGGCTGGGCTAGGTAAAGCTACAAGAGTTAAAATAGGGTCGAACTAATGCTAAGAAGAATGTCGAGCAGGCCGATAACCTTAGGACTCAACTAAGTGATGAATAGTAGACCAAGGCTCTTAACTTAACTCTTTCAGAAGCTAGACGAGGAGAGGAGAGCTAAGCATGAACATGAAAAGGAGAACATTGAGCTAAAGGCATTAGTCTCTAAGTTGAAGATTAAGTTGGTGATGAAGGCGTCTGAGTGTGATAGCACCAAAGCTATGTCACTGGAGTTAGTTGGTTAGAAAGTTGAGTTGGAGCAGAAAATCCAGTAGCTTCAAAGGGAAAGTTCAGAGATGAAGGAGATTATCTCCAAACTAGATAGTAGGGAGGTGCTCAATGATGCTGCTACCAATAAGGCTGTCGCTAACTTCTAGAAGACGGATCGATGGTTGGAAGAGATCGAGGACATCTCTACTGAGTGCACTTGGTTTACTAGGAACAAGGTACTCTCCCATTTTCCCAAATTTGACTTGAACTTCCTAGGTTTTCTAGATTCTCCAACTTATCAGGAGAGAATAGAGGCCCAAGCATGAGAAAGAGAAGCTACGTAAGCAATTGTTGTGACTAAAGGCACCCCTTCTACTACCAGGGTCAGTCAAGACACTTTTGCATCCATCTTTGTCCTGACAACTCAGTACGAGGTCACCCTTGAGAGTTATCGAGCCTAGTTTTTCACCCTTCTGATTCTTTTTATAAAATTAGGTTTTCTTTAAATCAATCAATACTAAACCCTTACCCATCTAATACTGACCTTTGACTAAGGTTTAAAGGAAAACCATTTTTTCAATTTAAAAAAAGATTGGAGTCGCCACCCAACCAGAGTCAAGAAAAAGGGGTTAAGTTATAACCAATTGGGTGGATTAGTTATAACTTAGCTACCGAACTATCAATTAAAACCAATTTTTTTGTAAAATGGTTTTTCTTTTGAAAACCAGAGATTTAAGTATAGGGGTTAAGACTTTTAAACCTTTATGAGTACCATTGACTTTCCAAAATTAACTTTAATCTTTAAAAATCACTTTTTAATTTTAAAAGATAAGACTTAATTTAATTACTCTAATTGGATAAACAAAACAATCTAAACTAAAAGAAAAGGGAAATTAGGTTTTTTCACTTTTTACTGTTGCCCCGTAGGTGCCTACGTACTTGCTATTCGGGATTAGACGTAGTAGTTTTTTTTGTAAAACTTTAGTGGGTTAAATTAATTTTAGTTTTGCAAACATGTCAAATTTATGTTCTTAATTCAATTCGGTTTATTTGAGAAAATTTCTAAAAAATGAAAGTTCTAAATTGAAATTTTTATTTTTGAAAAAAATCTAAAAAGGGCCCTAATTTGAAAAATGGTTAATTTATTTTTTATATTTTTTTTTCTAGAAAATCAATTTTTCTAAGTGATGTGATAAAAACAAATATTTATTCTTATTTTATTTTCCCTATTTTTTATTTACTTTTTCTTTATCCTATTTCATCACTTAATTTATTTATTACTTATTATATCTTATCTATTTTTATTGAACTAATAAAATAAAATAAAATTACTTTTTTTTTTCTTTTGCTTCTTCTTCTTTTTTTCTTTTCTTTCTTTTTCTTTTCATTTTTTCTTTTTTGATTACATTTACATTATAAGCAAGTAAATAAATTAATTAATTAAATTAAAAAAATCCAAAAAAGAATCGGACTAGGATGGACTTTTGGATGCATAGGTTGGTTCGGGTCACTGGATTGGGTTGCAGGTCGGATCTTGGGTTCCTTTTCAACAACAACAGTAAGATACTATTCAGCTTAATCTAGCTACTAAGTTGAAGGGGGAAAGGGGTTTTTATGTATTTCTGATTGGGATTAGGGGGGGTAGAGAGGTTACCTTGGCATTTGGGGGGTAGTTTAGGTGGTGTTAGTGAGTGGCAATTAGCGATGGTACTATTAAGGGTTGCTAGAGTTGAAAGGGGAGTGTAGTGTGGGGGTTAAGGACGCGGGGAAAGTGGTTGTGGGCTTAATTTGGGGCTAAGGTGATTGGTGGTGGTGATTTGAGAGGGGGTGGTTTGCTGCGGTTAGGGCTAGGTGGTGGCTTGTTTGGTTGAGTGGCTAGGGGATACGGCGGTGGCAAATGGTGGTCAGGTTAGGGAGCTGACAAAGTGAGGATTACGGCTGTGGTGGTGGTTGGGCTCAGGTTTGGTTAAAGAGAGGAACCCGAAGAGAGAGAGATTGGTAGAGAGAGAAAGAGAATAGCGAGAGAGAGAGAGAGAGAGAGAGAGCTTGGGAGTTGAATCTGAAGCTCAAGAATGTTTGTGTGTGTCTGTATGAGCTCCCTCAACATTATTTTATATCCAAATCAATCCTAGAAACAAAGAAAGTTAGAATCGGATTTAATGAAGAATGCTTGAAAACCTAATTTTTTCCGATTTTTTAAGCTCGAATAAAATTCGTTTTTAACCGAACTTGGATGCTTTAAAGGGCTCAATTCATAGTAAGCTATGTTTAGCTTGCAATTTTGCCATTGATTTGGCAAAATTGCCACAAGAAAGGGTCCAAAAATTATATTAAAGTGGGCGGTCCAAAGAGGAAAGCACTAGAAATCTGGGGAAAATGAAGGAAGGAGGGGGAAAGAGAGGGAAATGGAGAGAAATAGAAAGAAATAGAGGGAAAAAAGGGCTAACGTAGTGCCACGTCAACAAACCCGACCACTCCCGATGTACCACGTATCATCATGTGACACGTGACATGCCACATGACACCACATCAGCAGGGTCATCCAATTCGATGATGTTACGTGTCAAGACACGTAGTAGTGTGCTAGTCAACTGTAAACAAAAGAAAAAAAAAGGTATCCTTGCCTTTGCCAAGATTCGAACCCGAGACCTTACACTCAAACCCTATACCCAATCCATATGCTTAACCATTAAGTCGTTAGCCTATGTCTTGTTCATATGTTGCACATATGGACTAAAATTTATCCTAATAACATGTTATTTTCTAAAATCTTTTATTTGAATTTCATATTTTTGTAATTTTTCAAGTTTCTAAATTTTTCAACTTTATTTTTGAATTTTTTATCTTTTTAGGGTTTCTTTATGAAATTTCTTATTTTTTTTTTTATACTTTTTCTTATTTTTGAAATTTTTTTATATTTTTCTATGATCCTTATTTTTTCTAAATTTCTTAATTTTGAGGGTTTTCTTTAATTTCCTAATTTTTTGTGTTTTTCTGATTTAAGGCCTAAAGAGAAAGGGAAGAAAAATAATAAAAATAAAGGGGGCAAAAATTAGGTGTCTATAAGAGTACTTCTCAAGATGATCAGGGTCGAGGTTGTCTTTCTGCTGACCTAAGTTAATAGGTTTCAACCCCTCCTACAACCCAAGACCAGTTATCCTAGGGCCGTAAGTGCTAGACTTTTTAGAGTTGTTAGAATTTGTTGATCCGAAGTAGTAGTTATCCCCCTTTCCTTTGTCTTAGACATCAGGTCGGGATACTGACCTTAATTTTGTATATCTCCACTTTATTAACGGAATTTGTTCTTTGCTTTGTGTAGTTGCTTTGCGTGCTTCATCTCTTGTTTGATGCTTTTCGCTTTTTTGCTTGGTTCTTTGTAACATAACCTGACATTTGAAGTTATTCACGTTGGGGAGTTCTTCGATTGTACAAGGGGTGTTATCCCTTTCTAAGGCTGCTCTAGGGGGGCTGGATTGGTGGCGTTATGACCTGTCAAATTAATGGCAGTTCCTTAGGTAAGAGGTGTTTCCCTTCACAAAGGTTACTTAAAGGGGGTGATCAGATCGATGGCGTTTCGACCTACCCGATTGGTGGGAATTCCTCAAGTAAGGGGTGTTTCCCTTTATAATGGTCACCCAAGGGGGATCAGGTCAGTAGCATTCTGACTTGTTCGATTAGTAGGTTTGTTTACCCTTTAGGGGTTAGGGTCTAGTATGAGAGTAAGAGAAAAAGAAGTAAAGATAGAAAACTCATATGAGAAATGGAACTTTCATTCAAATTTGCAAAATGGTTTATAGAATGGTTTTATATTAATCAAACTAAAGCCGAAGGTTATCGACATTCTATATGTGTAGGATAAGCTCGCCATCTAGTCATTCCAATCTATATGCTCCATTCCCTAAGTTTTCTTTAACTTTGATTGAGTCTTCCCAGTTAAGGGCTAATTTGCCTTATCCTTCTCATGAACCCATGGCTTCTAGCTTCCAGTAGACCTTCTTTGTATCTAACCTTCTGATCGTAGTATCTAGCAGCTCGGTGCTGGTAACCAGTTGCCCAAGCTGTAGTGAGGTCTTTGATTTCTTCGATTGTATCGATGCTGGCTTGTAGTAAGGACTCATTGAGGATGGCGTTGAAACTTTGAACTCGAACGTTAGGAAGTTATAGCTCGATAGGGAGGACTACTTTTGACTTGAACATTAAGCGAAAAGGGGTTTCGCCTGTGAAGGTGCAGTGGGTGGTCTTGTAGCCCCACAAAATGTTGGGTAACTCATCTGCCCAAGCACCCTAAGCTCAGTTCACTATCTTCTTCAAGCTTTCGAGGATGACCTGATTGGTTACTTTGACTTGACCATTCAATTGATGACCGACGTAAAGTATGGTGTGATGTGATGCTTGACGCTATCGAGCTTGAATTTTTTGTTTTTTATTTAATTTAATTTCCTACTTTCCGATTAATACTAAACCCTAATTCATTTAATGTTAATCATCGACTAAAGAAATTAAAAAATTCCGGTTTCTTGTTTAAAAAAATTTTTGGAGTCACCACCTAACCAAAATCAGAAAAAAGAAAAGAAACCATAATCAATTGAGTGAATTAACTCCGATTTGGTTACTAGTCTCCGATTTTAACTTGAATAAAAAACTATTAGGTTCAGAATTCAAGGACTAACTTATTAAACTTTAACAAATACCACAATTTATTTACTGAAATTAGGTTTATTCCTTCAAATTATCCTTTTCTTTATTTTTTTTTAAGAAAATAAAATTAAAAAAATAAAAATAGTAATAAATAAATAAATAAATCTAAGTTTCTACAGATTTTGTCATTGTTCCAAAGGTGCCTACGTACCCATTGGACAAGATTAGACAACCATAGTTCTTTCGAAAATATTAGTATGTTAGTTTATTTTTATTTTGAAAAATCCGACTGGATTTATGTTTTAATTGATTTAGTTTATCCCAAAAAAAAAATAAAAAAGGGTCTTATATTTTTTTTTTTAAAAAAAAAAACTTTCTATGTGGTGAATCTTTAAAAAAAAAATCCAACAATCCCTAAACTAAACTAATATATATTTATACCATTACTACTAAACCATTATTTAACTAAGTAAATTAACAATACCAGGAAATATTGTTGACATAAAAACTAATACTAAAGTTTCCTAAACTAATACTAAAGTTTCCTATATATATATATATATATATATATGTATATTGTATTAAATAACTAAGGACTTAATAACATAATAATGATAATATATTAATAATTGAAAAAAAATTTCCAACAACCAAACCTTAGTTGCTATCATGCGAAGGAACTGTTGATCCCTATGCAGTACCCCGTGAGTTCAACGGTGGAGCAGCAGCTTAGCGACAGATGCTGCCATGTTCAGCTCGTGCATAGGAATTTGGCCGTGCTCTAGCGTAGATGAGGAGCTACTGTAGCGTAGAGTGTGTGCGTTGAGTGGCTGGTGAGTAGTGAATTGTGGCGCGTGCGTATGTGAACGGTGGGCAGAGCAACGATGTTGCCATGCGTACATTGCTACGTATTCGTGAAGCTACTGCTGCTCTGTTTGTAGAGTTTGAAATTCTAGTCGTGTACAGGTTGTTGCGATGGAGCGTGGCCTGGAGATGGAGCAGTACACGTAAGGTTGGATTAAGATCGTCTGTCGCTGCTGCAGTATGTCGCTTGATCAATTTCATGGATGGTCTGCAGTGGGCTACTGTCGAGTGTTGGTTAGGGCATGGTTTATGTTGCTGCAATAGACATTGGACGTAGCTGTTGTGAAGGACAGTTGTAGGTCATCGATGCGATGTGCTTGCTGATCGGTCAGGAGACTTGCTGGAGTTGTATTGTGCGGCGTGGAGTTAAGCGAAGGGAATGGTTGATTGTTTATGCACAGTTCAGTCGGTAGTGACTGTGCATGGACAGCAGTGTGAGCAGCATTGGGGGATCAGGTGTCGTGTGGTATGGTTGAGTGTGGCTGCTGTGTGTATTGGTCAGTTGGTGTTGCACAAGGATAGTGCGAATGGCTGGGAGTTTGGGTGTATTGACTATGTCGAATGAAGATGGGGTTTGTTAGAATTGGTGCGAGAGTGGCCCGTAGCGTAGGTGTATTATGCTGCTGTGGTCTTGGGGTTGTGAGTAGGTGAGGATCAGAGAGAGGGCCTGGATCGCGATGTACAGTGAGGATGAAGTAGTCAGTGTGTTGGACTAGTTTTCGTGTAATCTGCAGTGAAGTGACGGTGAAGAGTTAATTTCGTGGTGTGGTTTAGAGTGGATCCATGTTTGTGAGGGATGGAGAAAGAGAGGAGTGTGTAATAGTCCTCGCGTTATGCTTTATAAAGCTTGAATCAAATCGTATTGAATCGAATCTCTTATATCGATTCTAATCTGATTCGATAAAAATCAAATTAGATCTAAATCATTTATATCAATTCAAATCCAATTTAATAAAAATCAAACTAAATTTAAATCTTTTATAATGATTTAAATTTAATCAAATTAGATTAAAAAAAAATTAATTTGATGTGGATCTCGTATACTCAACTCGCTTTTTATAAAAAATGAAAAAAATAAAAAGCGCATAGGTACCTAGTGAAATTCGATCCCATAACTTCAAGCTAACTTTAATTCAATACTCAAGTGTTTTATCATTAGGTCATTAGCTTGTACCTTAATTTTTAATATAATTAAATTGTATTTAAACCTAATAACTCTCTAAAGTTATTTGAATTGGACCAAAACTAAACTAATTGATCTTAAAATAATTTATTTCCTAAAAATCTAAAATAATCTTTTGTAATAATTTTTCTTTTCTAATTTTTTAGTATTTTCAACATTTTTCAATATTTTATTATTTTTTTTTATTTTGGAATTAGGACCCTATTAAAAAAAACTCAAAAATTAGGATTACTGAGGGCAAAAATCAAGTGTTTACAGGCGCAGAATTCTTTAAATTTGGGGTTATCAAATTGCTACCCATCGTCCATGATGAGGCATAGGGAACCTCAAATCGGGAGAGGATGTTGTTCTAAACAAAGGATTTAACGCTTCTCTTGGTAATCTTTGCTACAACCTCAGCCTCAACCCATTTAGTAAAGTAATCGATGACAACGGCGATAGCAATGATAATGTATTGCCTACCTCCCGAGGCCTTAGGAAAGGCACTTAGAATGTTTATGCCTTAATGGGTGAATAACCACGAACTGGTCAACAACTAGAGAGTATTACTGGGGGCATGACTAATGGGGGTATGCTTCTAGTATAAGGGCATTGTTAAGTTACGACCTTAACATCTTGCCTTAAGGTCAACTAATAATATCCGAGTCATAGAGCCCGAATGTAGAGGGCTTAGGATTAAATGCAGTTGCTGCACACATTATGTGCAACTCTTCCATGATACGTAGGCTCTTGTCTTCTCGAAAGCATCTAAGTAGGGGGAGGCTGACTCTTCTATGATATATAATGCTATTGGCCAATGTATAGTTAATAGCATGATATCTCAGCTTCTTTGCCTCTCTCTTATCTTCAAGGAGCATGCCTTGCTCTAAATAGCTCCAGACGGGATCCATCTAACTTGGCCCAGGTGTTGATGTCGTCAGCTCTAAGACCTCTATCGAGCTCGGAGTTATGCTTTTCTTTGGCAAGTACTCAATGAAGATCTTCCTATCTTTCACCTTAAGCTTCTGTATCCCTATAGAGGTAAGCTTGATTAGCCAATATACTATTGAGTTTTCAAATTGGAGGATCTTCATGATGGTCCACAAAGGAAACTCAGCTAAAAGGTTCTTCACCTTCTTTAAGTACTTTGCCATAGTGTCATCCTTGGCCTCATAATCACCCCAGACTTATTAGACGACAAGCATAAAGTCTAAGAAAACTTATAGATGTTCGGCATTGATCTCCTTAGTCAGTTTGAGATTGGCTATTAAGGCCTTATATTCGGATTTGTTGTTGCTAATGTCGAACTTAAACTTGAGGGTGTAGCAAACTATGATCTTGTACGGTCCAATCAGAACGAGACTTGTACTTTTACCCCCCAAGGTGGATGATCCATCAACATGCAGAGTCCACATCAGTTTGTCATCCCTTAATGGTGCTTCGTCCTCTCATGTATATTTAACCACAAAGTTAGCCAACACTTATGCCTCGTAGGCTATTATAGTTGGTACTGGATTTTATATGTAGTTAGCTCCATCGTGTACTTCACCATTCATCTAAACGCGTTCAACTTCTATAGCATTGTGCGTAGGGATTAGTCTGTGAGCACAATGATTTGGTACACTTGGAAGTAAGGCCATACTTGATGAGCTGAGATGATGACAGTCAAGGCAAACTTTTTTACTTAGGTATACCTAACTTCAAGCCCTTATAATATATGGCTAACATTGCATACGAGCCTGTACTATCTCCCTTTTGCTTTGATAAGTATAGATGAGAGTGATCGATTGCTTATGACCAAGTATAGATATAAGTCCTCCCCTGAAACAGACTTGGAGAGGACTGGAGGGTATGCAAGGAAGTCCTATAGTTGCTTGAAGGCCACCACACACTGAGGATTCCATTCAAAATCCTTAGGATTCTTGAGGATTTTGAAGAACTTAGTACATCTATCTATACCCTTGGAGATAAACCTACTTAATGCAACCACCATGGTAGGGCACTTCATATCCTTGATGGTACGAATTTTTTCAAAGTTAGCCTCAACACCTCTCTCGGTGACAAGGAAACCGAGGAATTTACCACAGCTAACCCCAACTACACACTTCTAGGGGTTTAGCTGTATGTTGTGTTTCCTTATCTAATCAAAGGCTTCATGTAAGTCCTAAACATGATTGTCAGGTTGCTTGCTCTTGACTATCATGTCATCAACATATACCTTCATGTTGCGCTCGAGCTAAGGCTTAAATAACTTGGCTACCATTCGTTAATATGTTACGTCAGCATTTTTTAGGCTGAAGGGTATGATAGTGTAGCAGTATGTGCCAAAATCAGTGACAAATGAGGTATGGACTTCATCCTTTAGTCCATCTTTATCTGGTTGTAGCCCAAAAAGGCTTGCATGAAGCTTAACAAGGCGTTCCTGATGTGGAGTTAACCAACTGGTTAATCCTAAGAAGAGGGAAGCAGTCCTTTGAGCAGGCTTTATTGAGATTGGTATGATTGACACACATGCATCACTCCCCTAACTTCTTCTTAACCACCATTATATTAGCTAGTTAGGTCAGTTACTTCTCTTCCCTTACAAAGCCAGCCTTAAGTAGCTTCTGCACTTCTTTCTTGATTATGGCTTGCCTCTATGGCATGAAGTGCCTCTTCTTCTGTTTGACAGGCCGCACAATAAAGTTGATGTTGAGGCTATAGGTTGCTAGGTCAAGAGAAATCCCCAGCATGCTTAATGCTGACTAAGTAAACTTATTTGAGCTGGCCCATAAAAGGGTAATTATCTCATCCTTTACTTTAGAAAAGGTCTTAATCCCAACCTTAGTGGTTTGGTCAGGAGAGGGGCCAATCTACACCTCTTCAGTTTTTTCACCTAACTAACCTTTCTCAGCCAGCTTCTCCTATAGGCTGGTCTCTAAAGCAAAGACTTCATTTGCTTTAGTGGCCTTAACATAGAGCACTCAAGAGAGTTTCTAGTCACATCTACAAATTCCCACCCCAGTTAGGGTCGAAAATTTAGCCTTCAAGTGAAGGGATGAAGTGATGACCCTAAATGCATTTAAACTAAACAGTCCCAAGAAAGTGTTGTAGGGGGATGGGCAGTCGATCTCGACAAACACCATTGGTCGTCATGCAACATTGTCATCATCGCTAAGTTCCATGTTGAGAGTGATGATTCCCTTGGCTTAGACGGTACTCCCATTGAAGCGGATGAGATTATGGCGGTGTGACTTCATCTTGATGACCAACTTAGCCCTCATCCTTTCATATGTATGTCGGAAGAGGATGTTAATGGAGCTATCGATATCCACCACAATCTTAAGGACCTCAAAGTTAGCAATCCTTGCCCATATAACAAGGGCATCTTGATTGGGGTAGGGGGTGCTTATCCCCTCTAAATCTTCATCAAAGAAGGAGATCAAAGTATCAATCGTCTAGCTCTTCTCTCTAATAGTTAGCACCTCGAATGGGGGTGTTAGCCGAGCTACTGGTACTCAATCGACTCCTTAAGTATGACCCCCTAACTATTATATTTATGATGCCATTGGGGGCTCAGTCGTTGCGGTAGTCATCGTTTTGCTTTACTCAGGCACCCTTGGTTTGTTGCCTTTGAGGCGCCTTCTCTTCATCATCATTGGAACGGTTGTCGTTCTTCCGTTGGGCTACATATTCACCAAAGAAGCCCCACTGAATAGCATACTCAATTGTATTCTTTTGCTTGAAGCATTCAATGGCAGTGTGGTTGTAGTCGTCATGGAATTGACATTATTTGTCTAAGTTCTAATGATTACCATTGCCTTTCATCTTAGCAAGCTTTTGCAGCAAGCCTTTGTGTCATACCTCGAAATAAACCTGGGCGATAGGTCAGTTCAAAGGGGTTTGCTGCGTGCAAATGAAAGGGGCTTTCACTCGGCTTGGCACTTGTTACTGCTCGATTCGTCCCCCTTTACTATGTTCAACATCTTACAGCCGAGGCAATCTTTTATGGACAATCTCCTTGTCCTTTCCGCTCGACCTCTCTTAGTCGGTGTCATACTTGGCGTGAATGTTGTCATCTTAGTCTATGTGTTGCGAATCGTGACCAAGAACAAATAAGGCCGGTTGTTAAATGGATCTAAGCTTGCAAAAAGCTTGAAAAGAGTTAATAGGGAAAGGTATGAAAGGGGGCAAAAATGATGAATGAAACGGTAAGCAAAAACCCACGAACAGCTCTTGAGGATATGACACACCAATGGAACTTCTGAGGACTTACGGCACAAATTGATATGACGTACGAATTGGTCCAATGAGGTTACTCGCCACCTAATTTTGCTTAAGGGAAAGGATAGGAGTGATACCAAGAGTAAACAACAGTGTTTACGCAAGAAAGAAAGTACTTAAAGGTGTATTGAAGATAATCTCATCCTTCACAGTTACAAGTACAAGGGTATTTATACCAGTAAGTTAGGGCAACTTGCCACAAAGAGAAAAGACAAAAATGACATTACCTAAAGAAGTAATATACACAATATAAAAGGGTAAAAATTAATATACAAGGAAAGCAATTATTGATGCTACAGATTTTATATATGATACTGTACATATAATGATGTTACATTGGCTGAGTTGTTCGAAGATGCGGACAAAAAGTACGGACAGATAGGCTTGTCCAAACAAGGATGGCTTAGTCAGTCCAGATTCTCTATCTCTCGTCCTCTCAGCAAAGATGATGCCGAGTGATTGGTCGGCTCGATGCTAAAGAGTAATCATCAACTTGGCATACCATAGAATAATGAGCGGTCATACAGCACAACATTAAAGGTAACTCGAAAAGGAAATACTCAACCTCAGTAGGGGTTGGTTGGAACAAAAGAATTCGTCGTGCCAGCCCCTCTAGTCCTCGGGCTTAGCTGCAGGTTAGAGGTTTAGTAGCCTGATTCCCATCATTATGTATTTCTAGGCCTTATTTCAGAAATCAACTAGGGTCTTCAACTTACTCTTCATAAGCAATTAGAAAAAGTCTCTAGAAGGTCAGATGCCAAGCTATGCAGCATGCATAGCTACTCCCTCATCCGGTTAAGGGATCTTAACCACAACATTATTGAATTAAGCCACAAATTCACATAGAGTCTCACCTTCACGCTGCCTTATCAGGTACTAAGGCAATGTGTCCTTAGACAAAGGCTTACTAGCCTTAAAATGGAGACTAAACCTTCATGCTAGCTCATCAAAGGAGCCAATGGAGTTCTTCAGGCAAGTGTTAAATTGAACTGCTGTCCTTAGTGTACCTGGGAGAGCCTTGCACGAAATGGCATCCTTACGACCAAAGAGGTTCATAAGGGTGCGAAAGTAGAGGAGGTGATCATCAGGATCACCCATATAGTCATATTGGTCCAAGGTAAGAAGTTTGATGTTCAAAGGCAACACTTCATCTTAGACACCCTTAGTGAAGGGGGTTTTATTGTTGGTGACCAGCTTGGCATCACCAACTGCCTTACTCCCTTACTGCTAGAAGAGCCTCTTTACAATCGCGCAAAGCTCATTGAGGTCAGCATCATCTACTGAAGGAGCTCGACATACTACAAAGTGTATCGGTGCTCCGTGGGAGTCAGCTACATGCTCATTACCAGTGGTTGCAGGTAGCTGCAGACCTTGCTGGCTATTATTGTACTGGGAGATCGGGTTGTTGATCCCTAGCGTTCTACTATTGGTGGTGGTGGTGGTTATTTTTCCTAGTGTTGACATCACAAGCTTCTAGTGGGTAGGTTTGTGCGCTGTGCCTCTCAGCTTCCTCGAAGGGAGTGTAATGTAACTTGTTTTGGGCAGCAAACTCCTTAATCAAGCACTCCTCCGGCGTTTCCCTTGGTGGGGGTTGGTTCATAGTAAGTTAGTTGTTCACCAACTGATGGTTCTTGGAGTTGTTAACGAAAGACATGTCGAGTAGAGATGGTGTTTGGGAAAGTATTCAACATATGTGGGTAAGAAATTGGATCAACTTCCTATAGGCAACGCCAAATGTCATCTCAAAATATTTATTGGTATGGATTTGAGAGAGATTGGGCTTCATACAAGTGAGTGAGCCTGCAAAATAGAGTATAGTGAGGGGGTGTCAGGGTGTTATCCGATATAGCCACTTCAATACTTAAGTTAGTCAAGTATTTGGAGAGTACGAATACTCAAGAGTAGTATATAGGCTCAAGTGCGCAAAGTATTAAGTAGGTTACCATTAGGTATCGGCCTTATATTTATAGAGGAGTGAAGCTAGCAATTGGAGAGGAGTTAATGGCAAAACTATATCCGCAAGTGTTAGAGAGTAGGGTCATAATATTCGATGTGGTTTACAAGTATAAAAGTTAATTGTTTAACTTAGTCTTTTAGCTATATCCAAAGTTTTCTAGCCGTCAGAGACCTCTTATAGCTAGATAAGCCATGTTTTGGGCTTGAGCTGAGGACGATTGGTCATAGGCCGTGAGCCTTATCAAGTTGGGATGAGATTAAGGAGCCCATGTCTAAAAGACCCTATCAACACTATGGGATGATATGTTATAATAGAGACCATAGTTAGCCATCTAAACTGAAATATATTACTAAAAAAGAATATAAAAGCTCATGTGTTTTCAATCCATATTACTTAGAGTGTTGGGATGTTAAAAACCTAACATTGTTGTTCAAATAATTTCATCTCCCTTTTACATTTCACATTCTTACAAGAAATCGTAAATTTATAAAGGGTTGTATGTTACTTCGATTCCTAGAAACCTCGTATTAGGGACTAGCTCTTTTTATGGACCATATGATCAACATTTGAAGAACTGAATATTACTTTAGTGATGAAATAACTTAGAAAATAAATCAAAATTAGGAAGTTTTGGAAAAGTTGCATGATGGAGAACGAATTAGGGACAGGTTTAAATTGATAACAAAACTATTTAATAGTTCAACTAGAAGGTTAATTTTTTTTTTTTTTAATGATTCAATTAGAGGAAGAACATTATACAAAGTTATACATACATACGATGACAATTAAAAGTGTTTAAGTTGGCTATATGGGTTAAACTACCCCAACCTATAAGTTAATAGTCTAGCCCTCTATGGCTCACTAGATAAGTGGGTTTAAATTTCAAGCCCAACTTGCAACATTTAACCCATCTATATAATTTGATGGGTCAAATGAGCTAATCTACTGAACTGCTAAGATATTTTTTAAAAGCTTAATATTATAGAATAAAATAATAAATGTTATTTATTAATTAAAAATTGTATTTATATATATGAAATCATAAAATTGGTAATTTAACAATGTCTTTTCTTTCTCTATTTGGCTTAACCAACTAAATCGTTTAATTTGGTGATAGATAAAGAAAGTTTGAATCGAACATCATCACTAGAAAGGGGAAATTTTGTGAGTTTTATGGGGAATTCCATTTTTTATATTCTTGATTTTACTTAGATTCAATCATTTGACTTTGTTATCATTGAATCTCGACTATTCTAAATCTAAAAAATTTAACATTAATGAGTCTTGTGCATAGTTATTCCCATTAGATGGAGTAGTGAGCATTTATTGATAGTATTTAATTAGAAATTATAATCCAATCATTAGGCAAATAAAGATTAACAAATCAAAATGAAACCATTAAAAAAATAAAAAGGATAAATTAAGAAGAAAACAAAAGCAATTTGAACTTCACCATCTTAAAGTGATTCCATTTCAAACCACAATTCCTTTAAAGCATTTCACTCAAAAGGAGGTCGCCAATCAAACAAATTTCCTCCACTTGCATTAGGTATTACGATATTATTCAAAACATGATAAGCTAACATTGAAGCAATGGAATAGGCTAAAACTCTATTGTTCTGTATATTAATCAAATTTTATGTAGCTTTTATACTAAACCCAAAGCAAACATAAGAACTTTAAAAGATGAAGTTTGTATTTAGGTTTTGATGAATAATAGTAGATTGCTTCATGGATTGGTTGACTAACATTCCTAAGTCAACGTATTTGCCCTATAATAGGTTCTCCTATTTCTTATTTTTCCTTATATCATGTCTTACATTAGTACATTTTCCGTAATTAATATAAGTTTTCTTATTTTATTATAAATAGGTTCGAGTTTTATTCATAATTAATTAAGCCATGTGACCATTTCCCCAAAGAAAGAGCTTTTTATTATTTCTTTAGTCATTAAGTTATGAGTCTATCAATCAAAGACTTCTTATGACATCTCAAATTAACTTTAATCATTTGAATTTATCACCTTTTCAAAAAATTACTCCAACATACAATAAGGATATCATTGGAATCGTTTGATATCATAAAACCTTTTACATATACACACTTATTTTTTATATAAATAGATATATGTGGTTAAATTGAAAAGTATTCATTTTAAAGAGACTATTATTTATAGTGTTTCTATGTCCATTATAAGAACAACAAATGTATATCCTGTAAAAGTTTACTTTAAACCAATATGGATTCTTCTTGGTAATTCTAATTTTTGCTTACTTCAATGAATTATCCATAGAAAAAGAAGAAAACAAACAAGTATATTAATAATCAGTTCACTTGATTCTATTCCCTTACTAATTTTGTGTATAATCATACTTAAGTTCCATAAGGGTCCTCTCCATATCTAAACTTTGTTTACTTACCAAAAATTGAATCGCTTCTTTTGTTATTAAGAGCAACACAAGATGCAATTACATGCTTTAATCCAAATGAAGATATTTAAGTCAAGGAATAAGCTATTTACTTATTAGACTTGATTTCCCTTAGTAAAGTATAGCTTAACTTTTTGACTAAAAAAGAATTCTTATTCATAAATAAAAAAAGGCAAAGCAACTAACAATTTGGTGGTCTTAAACCACAATTAAAAAACAAAAGTTTTGCTAAAGGGGGTAGGGGATAAGGATCCCTACAATTCATGCACACTCTCTTCTTAACTTGGGATGCAACCCAATTTACACTCATGTTCGCGCTATAATTTATTAAAAGAAAAGAACAAACATCAAATCTATGCTTAAGAGATAAAATCTCATCAATGATAAAACGATTCTTCTAAGAGGAACTTTCACCATTAATTAAGCTATTGTAGACAAAGAGATTATCTATTGTATTTATAGTTGTCAAATCGCGATTCTATTAATGAGATTTTATGTGTTTACAATTTTAAAAGATTCTTTTCAGTTAACCATGTATAAAATCATTTCCATATATAAACTTATGTTTTTAACTAAATTTATATGTAAACTTGATCGAAACTTACGTTTGGACTAAGTTTGTCAATTTTATATATCTGAGTTAAATGGGTTAAAAAATAAAATAAAAAATACAATTTAGCTTTTACAAGTCATCAACTATTAAGACATTACATCATCTTTTCTATCTTATTTTAATTTTTTTCCTCTTTTTCTCTCTCTTAGTCATTTCTTTTATGTTTATAACTTTTATCTAGGTTTTAGTTTCAATAATGAAGATTATAATGAAAACTATATACTTCAGTTTTACCATCAATAATTTAAAATGAATTAAAATATTTTGTTCTTTTTAATTCATTTCTTTTTTAAAAAAATAATGAAAAAAATTTAGTTTTGACTTTATTTGTCTTTCTTCTATACATGCTAAATTATATATTATTAATAATTTTTTTATAAAAAAAAAACTTAATTTCTTTATTTTTATTATGTATTTTAAATTTTGAATAAAATCCATAAGCATATTCATAGTTTTTTTATACTATTTTACATAGGTCGTAGAAATTTACGTTTCTACGTTTTAATTTCACGTTTCGATTTTAGCGACCCTTAACGATTCTAAGTAAAATTGCGAGTTTGATAACCTTGCTTGTATTTATTAAAAGAAAAGTATAGCTTAACTTAATCAAAAGCAAATTGAACTAAATTGCAATTTCAAGGCTTATTAATAAGCTATCACATTTCCTGGCAAAAAGATCTTAATTGGAGAGTAATTTCGAACATTATAGTCTTCCTGTAAAGTAGAATTTGACTAAGCTATTGAAATACCGATTAAGTTTTGTAAAACCTATCTTTGTTATCATTCAAACTAGATAACAAATAAGAGATGGAGATATTTGTCGGATATTCTAAAATATTAGATTGTGCCATTTAAAGTCACAGTCTGATGTAAAAAAACTAACTGTATCTTGAAGATATAAATAATGGCCTTCTAAGAAATGAGGTTAGGCAAAATAATGTTTAGTCCTTTCATAAGTAGTCAAATTTAATATTGAGACAACACCACTGGACCAATAGCAAGTAGTATGCTGCAACAGTAATTAAGATGGGGATGCAAATATCATGTTTGTTACATATGTATACTTTTTCAATAAAAAGGGTATGGAAAGAGTTAATCAACACTAATGATCTTCTCAAGGTATAACATTACTTGAAGGATTGGTAGATGTATCACCAAACCAAACTAATCGAAACGACATCATAAAACATGTTTAAATCAAACCACATTGCTAGAAAGGAGAAATTTTCTAAGTTTTGTGGGGAAATCCAATTTTTAGATTCTTGATTTTATTTAGACCTAATCATTTGACTTTATTATCATCAAATCTGAATTATTCTAAATCTAAAAACTTTGATATTAATAAGTCTTTGCATTGTTTTTTTCCCATTGGATGGAAAAGTAAGCATTTATTAATAGTATTTGATAATTAAAAATTAGAATCCAATCAATAGGCAGATAAAGATTAAAAAAATGAAAATAAAACCTTTAAAGAGATGCAAAGGACATATTAAGAAGAAAAGAAAAGCAATTTGATATTAACCATCTTAAAGTGACCCCATTTCAAATTGCAATTCCTTTAAAGCATTTCATTTAAAAGGGGATCGCCAATCTAACAGTTTTCCTTCATTTGCACTAGGTAATGCGAAATTATTCAAAGCATAATAAGCTAACATGGAAGGAATGGAATAGGTTGACTTTTATATTAAACCCAAAGCAAACATAGGAGTTTTAGAAGATAAAGATTATATGTAGGTTTTGATGAATAATGGTAGACAACTTCATGGATTGGTCAATTAGCATCCCTAAGTCAACGTTTTCATTACTTTGAATGGCTAAAGTTGCCTTATAATAGGTTCTGCTATTTCTTGTTTTTCCTTATATCATGCCTTGCATTACTATTTTTTTTTTTTAATTATTTTGGGTTTTTTATTTTGTTGCCCGGTGAATAAGACCTATAAATGGGTTGGAGTTTTATTGGAATTGATTAAGCCCTATGACCCTTTACCAAAGAAAGAGATTTTTTTTTTTTTAATTCCTCTAGTCTTCCAATTTTGAGTCTATCAATCTAAAACTTTTTATGACATCTCAAATTAATTTTCATCATTTGAATTGTATCACCCTTTCAAAAGATTACTCCAATATACAATAAGGACATCAGTGAGCTCGTTTGATATGATAAAACTTCTATAATAACAATAGTGAGGACTGAATTGAACAGCAAGGAAATAGTGAGAGTATATCTGTATATGCACTAAGGAACGACAAAACAAATCTTCATTAAGAAGACCTCTACTAGACAAGTGACATGGGTATTTCAATATATGGATAAGATAGTTTTTTTTTTTTTTTTCTTTTAAATAGCCATTCTCATTTTATAAAAAATGCCATGTAATGAAATTATTACCTGTATTTATTTACACTAATCAATTTACACGATATATGAGTACAACTAACACCTTTTCCTTTTTTAGTAAATGAAAATTTTAATTCTTATAATTGTGAATATATTCCAAAACCATTGGTTAAGTGCTGATATGCCCTCGTAAACACTTAATATGTAATTTGACCTCTTGTAATTTTTTTAAAAATATGCATATATCTCAAACCGTGTTAAAGCCCCAATATCTTTGTTATATATAGTTCCTCGAAAGTATTCGGATACCTCCATACTATTGGTAAAACCCTATATATAATCAAACTATTGGGGCTTTAGTTGTAAATTTTCAAAAGTTACAAAAAAAATAAAAAAGTAAAAATACATATTAAGAGTGAAGCTGTCTATATATACCTAATCAATAGTTAAGAAAAAAAAATGACTTAAATGACTTTTCTTTTTTCTATTCGAAAACTTATCAAGATCCGTTAACACTTTGCGGACATTTAAACTAATTTTAATTGTTGGACTGTAGCAGGTAAAGTTGCTTTTAGATTGGCGTTCAGATTGGACAGGTGGTCGGTTATAGACCGTTGGGGGCTAAGAAGGGGCAGCTTAACGGTGTCTTGAGCTTGGATTATTAGTCAGACCAATTCCTAAAATACTACTGCGTCTGACCTTTACTTCCTTGGGAGAATTCATGCTGAAAGACTGAGAATCTTTGATGAATTACCATCTATCTAGAAGCTTTACTGTATATATCAAGAGTACTCTTAAGTTTGGCTTAAATTTTCCTCCTCCGCTTCTACAAGCAACAATGAATTATTTGCAAAGAACAAATGTGTAAGCTCTGGACCCTCATTTTTAGTTCTCATACTTTAACGAGGCCTCCTTGATTATCCGTATGGAGAGTAATCGATAAAAAATCAACTACTAGATGTAGTGATGGAACCAGTTCGAAACTAGTCTTGAACTATCGATTCATAAGTCGATGACACAGTGAATCGTGACTAGCTCATGAGCTGACGATTTCAGGTCGGTTTATTAAGTCCAGTAGTTTAAGGTTCTTGAACCATTTTTTTTTAATATTTAATTTTTTAATATATTAATAATTTTTAATAATATGATCTCATTTCTCTTTTTTTTTAGTTTATTAATAATTAATAATTTCTAATTTTTTTATTAATTTCTAACTTAATGTAATTCCAACTTTTTTATTTTTTTCCTTAAAAATTTTTTTTTTCATATTCAAATCTTTAACATTTAATAAGTTTTATAAAAATGATTTATATTAATTAAAATTAAATTTTTTTATCTATTTTTAATATATAATTAACTTATAATTAGTCATCTATCATTAGTTTAATGATATTATTTTTAAAAAAAATTATCTTTCATCATTATAAATAAAATAACTTCAATATACAATAACTTATTAGATATTATCAAATTATTTTTTTCAATTTATTGATCTCTCTTTTCTCTTTCTCTTTCTTTTTTTTTTAAGAGGATAAACCGGCCGAACTGATTCGCCAGTTGAGTGGTAGATTGACTTGACGGTTCTGTTCTCTTAAACTACTTGAGTCCTTAAAGTCCGGTGGTTCGCCAAAATAGTTTGGCCCACCAACTTTCAGGTCAAGCCAATTCCGATTCAAAACCGACTCTTGTCCAGATCTAATTAGATGGAAAAGGTAAGATGACGAGGGATTCTTTGCCTAATTCCCCTAAATCAAATAATCTTCTTAATTATTTTACCATTCATCATAAGATGATATGTCATTGATGTTTCCCATTTCGTAGCCCACCCAACCCAAATCTCATTAAAGTGCAATTTAGCCAAATAACACTTCTAAGAATTCCCATTCAACTCTACCGTACCGTATGCCCAATTCGACACTGTGGCTTAAACTAAATAATTTTCACTATTAAAGACAATAGCTCTTCAATAAATCCTTAACTTAAAACATGCAGATTGAAACATATTAAACATAACAACACTAGTATGTACTTAACAAAACTAACATGTAATATATTGCTAGCATAATTAACTTAAAGGTTTAAAATATGGAATACAAATACATACATACCCAGTTGAACACATAAACAAAAGGTTGATATACTAAACAAGATCACGATTTTTCATTTTTTTTTCCGCTTCATTTTTTTTTTTCCGCTCAAACTTCAAAAACAAATGAAAAAGCAGTTCAAAAGTCGAGCAATTTTCATAGTTGATCATTTATGAGATAAAATATGTAACTTTCCTTTTACTGAAATTTCGAAAATAAAAGCAGACAATCAATCTATTAATAGCTTATTAGTAATTGGTAAAACTACAACTTGTATTATGGTTCACGAATCCAGTAATGCGTGTACTAATTTATAATAATTAAGATTGAGAAATAAAATAGATATATGGCCAATTAGTTTTTTGAATCATGATACGTCTTTTCCATGTTGTAATTTTCTTTTTTTATTCAATTGAAATGCCAGTTTCGTCTCAATAAATGTTTCTTTCGCAGGTGGCAATTAAATTAACCTTGAAAAAGTGATGGTAAAAGATACCAGTGCTTTAACGGAACTGTGATATCGTTTTGCATATAAACAATTCGTTTGAACGTTTTGACAATGCTTTCGAAAGGTGGTCGTGGAGTTTTTTCATAATCATTTCACCCGTCACTCTTTTACCCATAGCAACCGAAGTAGAGATGCAACCGCGTGGGTTATCATAGAGTATTCATTTGTCTAGCTCGATAAAAATCTTATACGGCATATTTGATTTTAGGACATGGTTTCAAATATTATAAGAATTAGGATCAGATTTTAGGATTACAAAAAGAACTCAATAAGAAACCAAACTTGCTAAAAAATAATATATTAATAAAAATATTTAGTTTTAACTAGAGATACCCATCGAGCCAAATTGGCTTGAAACCACCAGTTCACGGGTTAATGATTAATTGAACTAAACTCGGCCTTTGAGGATATAGGCTTGAGCCAGTTTGAAACTCTTAAATCATGCTTTTTTTTATTATTTTTTTTCATATTTAATTTTTCGCGTTTCCATTAATTACTATTAATAATTTGTTGCATACTCGCATATTTATATTTTCTTTCCCAAATAATTCTTATTTATATAGACATGTATTGAAGCATAAATAATTAACTTTTACTTTCAATTGAACTTTTTTTCCATCTCAAATAATTAATTTGGATAGCATAAGTATAGTGGTGTTTGTTTTGTTTTGAAAAAAAAAAAAATTGAAGTTCAAATGGACCTAAATCAATAGGTCATCCCATCGGTTCAAGGATCCGCTAGGTTAGCGATTCTCCAAGGTCGAACAGAATGGGCCCTTAGAGCTTGGTTCGTCAACCGGTTCAGGCCCATGCCCATCCAAGCCAAGTAGATTTAAATACCCGTTAAATTGATTCACGGTTCGAAACTAACTCTTATACAGGTCTAATTTTAACCTATGCATGATATACATCTTACACAAATTTTACATTGTATAATACATTTGTTTATTAAATTTTCATTACTATATAAGTCAGTAAATGTAATTCTAATTCTATTTAATTTTTTTATACTCTACTTTCTCCTCCATCCCATCTGAATCATATGAAAACCTATCTCCATAGGGTTTTTATCAGATTCTGAAAAACATCAAACCTTATAGAGGCGAGTTTAGTTTCATAAAACCCGTCTTGAACATGTCTCAGTTGCATCCTTAAACCCAAAAATTAGATAATAAATAGGGTTATAAAAGTTCAACTTGGCTTAACTCATTTACAATCCAAATAACAAATCTATGTTTATCTTGATTAGTAATAGTTCCTACATTTAGGAATTTAGGTTTTTAGAGTTAGCTAGTTAGGAAGGTAACAAAACTCTCTCTCTCTCTCTCTCTCATTTGTTCCTATTCATCTAGTTGGGATGGGGTGGGGAGCCCACACACATGAAGAGAAGAAGAGAGGAGGAGTTCAATAACCTTAAGTGTCACAATTGAAGAAGTCCATAAATGGAAGCTACCAACACTTTTGTAACTCAATTGACTCCTAGTCGTTAATCCATACTACAAAAATTAGGGGTTTTCGCCGGTTTATCTACTATTGATAGTCCAATTTGAAATTGAGATGAGTCAATGTCTATTTATGCTTCATGTTGGTAAAGCTATACTATAAAGGAAAGAATCCATGAACGATAACTGGACTTGTTGATTAAAAAAAACATATCATTGCATGAGCTAAATTTATTATCGAATACTTAACTTTTCTATAAGGGCTAAGGCCATTAACACTTAAATCAAACCATATAGGTTTAAAAAAGACCAAAAAAACCGAGCTACCACACTTAATCCTTGTACTTCTATCCATCAAAACCAATCATTTTGGAATCCAACAATTATTTTTAAGAAGCAAAGGTAGGGAACAAAGATTTTTCTTTCTGGCCACCGATGGTCAGCAACTGAAAACAAGAACCCCCCACATCCGGATTTTGTGTTTGGTAAAGTTGAGAACTACTTTCAAGCTATCGTTCACTTGTCCAACCTTAATTAAAACCCTGAGCTTTATAGTGGTAATGCTTTTAGCAATTCTCGCCATTAATAAATGGATAGATATACATTGTTCCGATTTTTGCGCTTTCAGCATCTTTATACCAACAATGATACTAACGTGCCCTTTTGAATTAACGAATATGTATAAATATTAATAAAATTTTAATATATAAAATCATAATTTATATTTTTTCAAAAGGTATATTATTTAATTATTATTATTTAAATATTATTAATACTGATATACTACTCATCAATTCATACGATAGATTGCACAATTAAATTTTTTTTCTACCAACAATATTCAAATTTCTGAATAAAAAGCTAATATATATTTAGATAAGTTTGTACCACCAGATCAAATATATACATGTAAGACTAAAAATTTAGAATAACAAATATTTATCTAGTACAGAATCTCTTTAAGAAATTAAAGAACAAAAGGGTTCAAAACCATCGTACAACATAGATGCCCCTACATCATCACTAGATAATTCTACACTAACTTTGGAGTAAGTGAAGTGATTTTTTATTGATTGAATTGTCAATTAAAAACTCTAAAACGTGATAGAAATTTTACGATGCTGACTCTATCTAATAATTACGAAATAACTCATCCCAACTTAATATAATTCTTTATACTGACTATTTTGAGTTATACTTTATGTCCTCTTATCCCACAATTGGTATGGGATTTGGATCCTTTAAGTTAATTTTCTAAATTTTTTTTTAAAAGTATCCTCTTAAGATATAAATATGTATAATTAATGATTTATATTATAAGAAAAAGGATAGCATCATAATATTATATAATATTTTAAAAGTTAAAACAATCACTAAATTTATAATTTTACTTAAAATACTTTAAAAGATTCATTTATATATATATATATATATATATATATATGATCGGTGCAGCTCTTTCCATTTGGAAGGAGCAAGCGCTCACCAATCCTCATCATTAGGCAAGAACATGTACGGGAACGAATTAATGGCTATTATAGTTTTTTCTTTATGGGTATCATTTCTCATTTTAAAATCTCCCTTTTATCTATATTATTAAAGTGAAAAAATCTTAAGTAACCATCGAAATAATATCTTAATTATTTTTATTTATTAAACGTTTTGAACAAAAATTTGATTGTTGATAAATAATTTTTTTAATATATTTAATTATAAATATATAGTAATTTAAAGATCTTAAAAAAATATAACTCTTCCTCCTCTCTATCTCTCTCCCTCTTCTAATATTCTCATCATTCCATATTCCCCCCCCCCCCCCCCCCCCCCCTCGCTCTCTCTCGCTCTCTCTCTCTCCAATATTCTCACTACCTTTTATTTCTCTCCCTACGACTCAATTTCTCTCTTTTCCTCATTTATTAATATCTTTTATTGAGATTTTTCTAGTGTCTTGGGATCCATCCCACACTTCATCTCGCTTTTGATATAATATTCTTTAAATTTGGATCATCAGACAGATTGTAATTTTAACCATTCAGATTTAATAGATATTAAACTAAATGTGTGATAAAGAGTTGGACTAGTCCCATAAAAAATATGAACATGGCTATAGAAATTCTCCTTTTATTAATATTATAATATATTTAATTATATTGTATAACTGTATTCATTTTGTGCATACATAACATGGGTGCATCATCCATTAGTCATTCATAATTTGTTGTTCCATCTAACGGAAAAAAAAAATAAAAAAGAAAGAAAAATAGGGACAAGAATAAAATATCATAATTGGAAATCTGAAATTAGTATAAGGGAAAAGAAAAAGGAAAACTTGTGGGTGTCATACCACGGATGGACTAATATTAAAACGGTTGTCCATCTTTTACTATTTTTAAGGTAGTTATTTGGTTAGTAAAACTAGACAGTTTAAGAAAAATTATACAATAAAATACATAAAAAATATGACAATACAGTTTTCTTATACCATATTTGATGTGTAAGTACTACATATCAATTTTTGTTATTGAAAAAATTAATTATTCATAATATATATTATAATAAAGTTTAATATTGTGATTTAGAAATTTGGTGTAGAATTATTTCTTAAAATTTAATGAAATATTTATTTTTGTACTACATGAAACAGATTTTCACATTACCAATTATACGAGTTTTGGTCTAATGCCTTAAGACCCTTTTATCTATTAATTATGGCCAATATGCAAATCAAGCAATTATCTAAATAATTTGTTCAATATTGTACCATAAAAATATGTTAACCGTACCATACATTTCCTTCATATTTTAAGGATCTATATATGTCCAACAAAAGGCTTAAGATGCCTTACATTGTATTGCTTACCTTTTTATTTTTTGAAAAAAAATGTAAACAAATTATTGTAAAAGGTTGTGTAGAATTTACAGGATTGAATTGGACAAGAAAAAATTTTTTGTCTAGTGTTTGTTTTGCAATTTAAGCTTGGTCACTGAACAAAAAAGGGTTTGACTTGACAAAATACTCAAAATTTATCTAAGACATGGTACAAAATTAATTTAACTAAACAAAAACACAAGTATTAAGAATATAAATGTAGTTAAATAAATATCAAACAATATTAAGAGTATAAATATTACATAAAATTTGAAATTTGTACTTTTTAAATAATATAAAAAATAATTGAATCAATATTAGACAATATTGAAAATATAAATAGAAAAATATAATATTGAGTCTAATACTTATATATACTAAATAAAGGACATTACAAAAATCTGTATTTAGTACTATGCAAACTAAATATAATACAATAATGTTGCATTTTCATGTATTCCTTATATTTATATTATCCAGCTCTTCTTGTTTTGTCTAGTTTTAATACTAAGCAAATACTATCAAAGAGTTAAAAAGTTTTGACCATTCAAAGCATTTCTAGAAAAAATGATTCATTAGGAGAAAAATGTTCTATGTATATTGAATACTAGATGAGATTAAATAAAAAATGAGTAAATATCATATTTAATATGTAAATTTTGCTTATATTTGCAATTAATTACCTAAAGTTTAAACATGTCAATTTACTACTAGAAAATTTTCAAGGTCATTTACAATACTTAGACTAACTTTGTTTTAATAGTTAATTGACAAAGTTCGGGTATTAAATATGACATTTACTCATAAAAATTGGATATTCCATCCAATATGTTAAGATGAACTATCATGGATGGTTAAGAATACTTTTAATATGTTAAACTTCTATGTATTCATGTTTATCACATAACAATTGACAATTGTCAAAGTTGTTCACTAAACCAAACCAAATGAAACGAGACCAAACCCAACTACAAAATGTAGGTTATTTAATATTACGATTATGTTTATGATTCAGTTCAAGTAAGTTCTAAATAGTTTGCATATTAGTTTAGGGGATCAAATTAAATCAGACCAAACCACTTCTTACATAAAGAAAAAGACAATATTAAATTGTTTGTTTCCTCTTTATTTCAAGTTTTCTAAAAGTTTAAATGCTTAAAATTGAGTAGAGAGCATAATTGAACTTAAGTACTTGAAGTTGAATGGGGAGCCTAAAAGTTAGATGAAATATGGGACCATTTTTATCTATTGTTTGTACTTTACTATTTTATTTTGTGGTCTTAGAACTTTATTTTGTAATGCTCACATGGCAATTAAAGTCTTTTAATTTTGATTATTGCAATTGACTTTTAATATTATGTAGATAAGCATCACATTAAACAATAAGGAGTGGTTAAGCAAGATCATAATTAATTTATTGTTTTTAATTTACTTTCTTATTTCATAATGTTGATGATCTAGTAAAAAACTTATATGGTAAGTTTGCACAACAACTTGCCCCTTTAAAGAGAACTATTATTTGTAATTTTTCCTATGGTATGTATAGATGTGATTATAGCTCATGTTGCCATGAGAATTTTATCGGTAGATATTCTTGGTTTTAGACTTGGATTATTAGGAGGTCATGTCGGTAAAAGAGGATACAATTAATAAGAGCAGGAGGTGTTGTTTAATATGGCCATTCTGATACTTAAGTTTGTGAATTATGGGATCAAAGAATAAAGAAGGCAAGGGGACTCAAGAGTGCAGTATGGAAGTATTTTACCTATAGGGTTTGATCATTTATTTATAGGTCTGGAGGAGGAGATACAGATGTATCTATATCTTATCCAAATAGGCAAACATATCTTTTCAATTGGATATAGTTCGAAATCTCCACAATTGACTTAGCACCTTAGTAATTCACACTAGCCGATGCTTCCACGGTGTTCTCTTAATGTCAAGCATGTGGGCCACTAGTGGCGATGAGTAGTGTATTCCTTATTGCAACAATGTTTAGTAACTTGGGTATCATAGAGTGGTAGAAGATGACAAGGGAGAAGAAGGTGGTTTTTTCTAGTAAAGAGAATGCACAATCATCTCCTAAAGCATATCTATGAAACTCCATAATTAAGTGTCCCACATGAATTATAGAAGATTATAATGTTAGTTTATAAAATCATAGTTATGAATATCTTGTCAATACAAACTTAAAACTTTTGGGTAAAGTAGTTAAAATAAGCCAATTAATATTTATTAACTTGAGTATTCGCTACTTTTGGTTTGGGACATTATAAATGGTATTAAAATAGACCCCTGCCAATAAGTGAATAATTCAGATTTAACTCCAGTTTAGAAAAGAAATTCGAGAAAGGTAGAGAGTATCATCAAAGTATGATTTATTGCGTGCTTCCAAGATGACATATAGGTAGTAAGTGGCTCGAATCATACATAATTGTAAGGTTTTGTAATGAGAACATCGCGTATTTAAAGATGGAGGAGGGGAGATTAGAAGACCTCATAGTCCCATATAGATTGTAAAAGGTTATGATACTAATTTATAAAACTATTATTATGAACATTTTATCAATACAAGTTGAAAACATCTTAATCAAGTGATTAAAATAGGCTAATTAATATTTATTACTTTAACTATTCATTGTTTTTGGCTCGAAGCGTTGTAATATCATGGAATGACAAAAAAGGACGAGGGAAGAAAATCATGCTTTAATCTTCATGGTTTCCTTGAAAAAGATTCTTCTCTTCAATTACCGGTCGCTAATTCAATTTGTTGGGTGGTTCTTAGTATAGAGTAGCTGTTGATACAATCTAAAAGAGGTGGGTTAAAGAAAGGTAGAAAAAGAGGGTAATGTATTAATTTAATTGTATTATATATGTATTTTTTATATCTTATTTTATTTAAATGAGCAACATAATAACTATTATAAGCTCCTTCTATTCTTTAAGAAACATAATTTCATTATATGGTTATTTTATACGGTGAAGTCAACCCACAATAAAAACCAGTTCACTCGATAGATCCTACGAGCCGAAACTTTTAAAATGCGCAAGCATGAAACATCGAACTAAACTGGACCATAAACACCTTAGAAATGTCGTATCACTAAGCATGTCCTAGTCAACCGATCCTATGGAGTAGTGCTGTGGAGTTGCGCTACGTTGCAGGAAAATCGATAACCCAACCCAAGCGAATAAAGAAATCAAAACCAATCCCCACAGTTAACCAAAACCAACACGTCACCCACCACACCACAAAAACACGATGCTCAAATCTTTAGCATCATCTCCTCCTTCTTCTTTTTCTTCTTCTTCCTACCTCCCTCTCCCTCGCCTCATCCTCCTCTCTTCTTCCTTCACACCCAAATTCTCTCTCTGCTTCCCCTCCAAACCCACTCCCCAGAACTCCACTCTTTCCGCCTACAAACCCCCAATGAACATACTCAACAAACTCGGGTTCGGACCCAGAACGCCCGATCCATCATCCATGGACTCCTCAATCCCTCAGGGTCCGGACGACGACGTACCTGCTCCCGGTCAGGTGTTCGCTCAATTCGGGGCTGGTTGCTTTTGGGGCGTTGAGTTGGCTTTCCAGAGGGTTCCGGGTGTTGCCAAAACGGAAGTGGGTTATTCACAAGGGTTTTTGCGTAACCCTACTTACGAGGATGTTTGTACGGGTACTACGAACCATTCCGAGGTTGTTAGGGTTCAATATGATCCTAAGGAGTGTAGTTATGAGACCCTTCTTGATGTTTTCTGGGGTAGGCATGACCCTACTACTCTCAACCGCCAGGTTTGTTTCGCAACCCTTTGGTTCCATCGTCAAATTAATGAAATTTTTTGTAATCGTGATTTGATTTTGTGTTCATTTTCGGGTGTTTGTTTGTCTTTAAGTTAACCAACCAAAGCAAATTGAACAGTATTGGACCTAAGAGCTTGAGCTCGATAAGCTTATATTCTTAAGTTTTATTGTGGCTTGACATTTAAACTTGATTATTTAGAAAATTCTATTACTTTTATCGAACGAATGTTAAAACTAATTTCGATTGAGCTCACTATATAATAAAGCCCCACTCGAGCTTGATTAAGCTTGCCAAACTGACAGGTCGATGCTTGAGTTCTGCTCGAAAAGGTACATGAGGAGCTCATCTTGATTGTTAGCAAATCAAACTTGATAAAATATCAAGCAAACTCGGGTATCTTGCTTGTCAGCTGGGTTCATTTATACCAATATCTTTAGGGTTTGTATACAACTTTCTGCTTTTGTTAGGGTGTTTTGGAGTATGATATTGGGACTTCAGTGTTTATTATTTATATCTATTGAGAATTTTGTGGAGGACACAATTATCATTACATTCGGTATCTCGGGTTCTTGTTTTAATGGTGTCACGATCAATTAGATTTAGGCGTGTGGAGATATATATTCATATTTGGTTAGTTCAACTTGTATTCATATTTCATTATAATTGGTTAGAACACCCTTGAAAATAGTAAATTCTGAGATAGCTGATATCCATCAAATTTACCAGTCATACATATCACTTTCATCTTCTTTTTTCCCTTTTTTGACAGTTGCAGTAAAAAGCTCTCTCCGAACTAGTCACATAATCATAGTCAAAGCTTCTGAATTGTCTATCCTCAATGTTATTCCAGCCTTGGTTTATTAGCAAACTTACAGTATATGACCTTCTTTGAAGTACCATGCTTATGATACCTTAAGGCATCTTTTCTCCTAGGATGTCTAAGGATCAAGTGCTGGTCTATTTCTGGAAACTAAATGTTATAGGATTTTTTATGATAATACCAGTACTAGCAAGTGATGCCACTATTGCATATACAAGCTGGTTGTCTCAATGCTTAATGAAGCACCTCAAGCTTAATCCTTGGTGTTGGATTTTGGATGGATTACTTCACAAAGCAAAAAAAAAAAAAGGGTTTTGCATGAACTAAATATAATTTTCTGAATCGTTTGCTTTGACCTGTGAAAGTTTTGGCCCCTTATTACAATTATGTGGGATATTCAAGGGTATGCGAGTCATGATTGAGTGCAATCACGATATAGTATCCATATGGCCAAGCACACCTGGTGAAAATGAGGCTCGTGTTTTTGCTGTTTTACGATAGCATGACTTATTGGAAGAAAAATTACAATGACATGTTCTTAAGTGTATGATTATCATGTCAATGATTTTTACTCGAAATGATTTGACTCCTCAATAACTGAGTATGGTGACTCAGGTTTTTGTCCTACTATCCATCCTTCCATTCTTCTTATGCTTAATGTGTGTTCATCCATAACCTGATATCCAAATTGAAAACAGAAGCCACTTGCAACTTGTTCTGCTTCATGACAATTACTAGCGATGTACATTGGTTTCCATTGGATTGCAAATGCATGTTTAGCTTTTAGACCAGGCTAGAGATTGCTCTGTTGGAGGGGATAAACTATTTCTTTCCTGTTGGGTCTGATACCCTCCCAAAAAGCAGTATGAGTTATTTAGTGCAAAGTTTGTTGGCAGTTTCCTTGTTGCATTATGCCGAGGTGCTTTCTAGGTTGTACAGGTTGCCTGGAATAAGTTACCCCAATAGTTAAAGTTCATCATTGACGAGCAAATGAGGATATGAGACCTTAACATCCTGATGCCTTGAATTCGTGCTGTCAAATCTCTGAATAGGTTATCAATAATGTACAGGGAAATGATGTGGGTACACAGTACAGATCTGGGATCTACTTCTACACACCTGAACAAGAGAAGGCAGCTAAAGAATCTTTGGAAAAGCAGCAGCAACTACTGAACAGGAAGATCGTCACTGAGATCCTTCCTGCAAAGAAGTTTTACAGGGCAGAGGAATACCATCAGCAGTATCTTGAGAAAGGTGGCCGTTTTGGTTTCAAGCAATCGTCTTCAAAGGGCTGCAACGATCCAATCCGATGCTATGGCTGAATTCATGCACCCATCTTAAGCATGAATCATTTCATCTCAGGTTATGAGCGTTAATAGGAATGCAATGGGACTTTTGAACTCGGATTATAAATAAGATTTTATGTAATCTAAATCTTGGAATATTGCTGGTGCATATATAGTTTGCAAACATGGTAATATCAGTAGAGCAGGCATTTCTGACCATCGTATGTATTTATATCTTCAAAGTGATGGTTAAACTAATTTTGAATTTTCGTTGTACACATGTTTGCTGAATGTTCGTTAATAGGTGTCGTACTCGCATGATATATGTAACGCTTGAGATTCCCGTTCAAGAAAGATAACAGCACATAAAATTGCAGCTACCCTTAATGGAAGGTGAGATTATGATGAAAATTGTCTCAAAGTGTCAAATAACTACTACCTCGGAATAGAATTGTATGAATCTATATAACGTTATCAATTATCGGTTTTATTAATGGTGTTTTTGAGTGTAAATACCTATTCTAATACTTAATAGCTATTCATAAATAATGGACCAATTGTTGGAACCGGCCGTTCAACATAGAAACCACGTTTTGTTTCCAGTAGGCTGGTTCCAAACCGGCTTCAGCCACACACCTGTCGGGCTGTCCCACTAAATCATACTGTGGGATTATCCGTTCACGCCGCTTGGTATCAAGACACTCAGATTTTAAGTCCAAACCATTCTATCTGAGTTGTGAGGCGTCATTAATGTTTACTCATAGCTGCTAACAAGCATAAATATATCAGGGTACTTCAAGCACCGATTGTACGAGTCCAGAATACAACAGGAAAATCTTGGATTATGTTTATGGTTTCTTGAGGACCAATTACATAATCATCGATAGCAACACGGAGATGTAACTAGTTTATTCGTAGATCCAGGGATGCAAGCTGCTCTGCCAGTTTACAGTTCCATCAGGGAACCATAGAGCAATTTCTTTCTGAGCGCTCTCCACTGAATCACTTCCATGAATGACATTCCTGCATTGTACAGTAAAAGAATTTTTGTTTCGAGATTTCGATATCTCAGTATAGTAATATACCAGCACTGAAGCATCTCAGACCACACAAAAGTGCATGCATGGTCCTGTAATTTATACAATTACATGAACTCAGATTGACAAGCAGCCACTTGCAGAATTCACATATCATTTACTCCTGAAGTGATGATGGTAACAGCTTAAACATTTGATGTGACAGTATAATACGTTATTGTTACTCTGATAAAACCACATAATTGGGAAATCAGGAGAGCCGACGTCATGGGTGCCAAACACTTCTTTATCTTTAGGGTAAAAAAAGGGTAGCACAAGGTAGATAGTTCTTGAAGCTTTTTATGCAGGATAGGACGTGACCCACCATGTTTAAAACGAAAACTAAAATGAACAGTTAAGGAACTCCAATATGTCAATTTTTCATTTACCTGTACAGCCGTACTTTTCATTAAGCAATTCAAGTGGCATATCTCTTCTAGAGAAATATTTCTCCTACACAACTCTAGCCACAACAGCCATATCAATATGTAACTTAGATACAAAGACTTCTTATTTCTAGTTTGGTAAGAGAGAAGATATATTTTTGTCTCTATTAGCTCTACATCAGGAAAATTACAACAAAGGAAATCAATGTTTAAAAGTAAGTTCAAATAAGGAATCAATATTTTACAAATGATTCAAACAAGTTTATGGATTGGCTATTTTGAATTCCTTATTTAAACCTCAAATGTTAATCTCCTCAGTTGTAATTTTTCAGCTTCACATCTAATAACTAAAACAATTAGTCTAATTCCTTTTTGTTCACTTTTTCCATTACCAATTTGCAGAATCCAAACGCAATCGCAATCCTTTGACATCCATTCTGACAACTTCTAACCTTCTATAACTTTGGGGTATCTAATGGAGGCTCAACAAATCACCAAAGCAAACAATTTAATAGTTCAAACAATAGATACAAGAAACAGTACCTTCCAATTTCAACAGCAAAACTGCCACGAATGGTGCCAGGATCTGAAGCTGATGGGTTAGTGGCTCCAATGATCTTGCGTCCGGTTGCAACAACGTTCTTACCTTCCCAAACCATAGCCACAACAGGACCAGAGGTAATGTACTCAACTAAGCCCTCAAAGAATGGCTTGGAGGACAAGTCTTCATAATGTTTCTCAGCAAAAGGACGCTCAACATTGACAAGTTTCATCCCTAAATTTATGTGGGGGAAAAGGTCCCAAGGATCCATTATCAAATATACGAGAAAGAAATGAATAATAATGAAATAAGATTATTATGGAAAGCACTTGTTAAGAGACTAAAAGTAAATTTTCGTGGTTCTATGTATTTGTTTTGTTCCCATAAACATGTTATCAATATTAAGAAGGTAAAGTGTTTCTGTCTTTAGCCTCATAACAAGGAAAAACTCTTGTTTACATTCATACAAGATAAAAAATAAATGCGATATAACAAGGTAACTTTGATCTTGCTTTCTCACAACATATTCAGAATGTATTATCTCTCCCATTTCTCTACTATATTGTAACTTCCATTATAACAGTAACTATATAACTATTTTTACTTATTTAGTACATTATTATAATATATTTAGGCAGTACAACACCAAATTCATCCCATCCCCTTTAATATTATAGATATGTTACCAGCTTTCATATATTTCGATCCCACCTAAAGTGGTGGAGAATTGCGGATACTTATTGGTACATGTGGATTGGTCAAAAATAATTACTAACCAACAATTACAAGTACCCTGGACACCAGCTAATTCGACAAATCACTATAGCATCAATATAACGGATTACCTTTCAAGTAGAAACCCTTTTGCTCAAATCTCTTGATGATTTCACCAACCTATATAAGATAACAGGAGTGTAAGATTCATTTACTTGTCGAAACACAAAGACTTGTGCTTCGCATCTTGCAGACAGGAAGAGGACAAGAAAGGAAACTCATAACAAAATATCAGTCCTCAATTAGTCAGTAAATAACCATCACTAGCTAAGCAAACTAATTCATAGGCCAGAAATGCTATTTTTTGTCAAAATTACTAGCTTTTTCCAGTTTCACATCGAACTTTTATTTATCGAGCCCATGATCTTTTGCTCTCATCAATTACACTTGTGCTCAATGAGCAATGAGTGTTTATCATTAGTAATGATCTTTACCAACGTCCAAAGTCATCCATAAATTTGAAAGGTCAATATCTCTAACAAAATAAGTTCGTTAATTTTTCCGAAAAAGAAATGATGAATTGTTCAATCAAATATGTCGGTAAGAAGAATATTAATCCTAGTACCCCGAGCAAAAATTAAAAATCAGGATCAGCATGCAGCAACTAAACGATTCAGTCATGGAATCTAAATAGGATCCATAATAGATCAGTTAGACAGGCTAGATATAGTCACAGAGAGAGAGAGGGAAACGAACCGATCCTCTCTGGACACCATCGGGTTTGATCATGATGAATGTCTGCTCCATTTTCGCTACTACAATCCCGACTGAACCCTAGCACTGCGGCGAAACTTCGCTTAACGCAGTGTGCAGGGCATTCACAGATGTATCTCCAGGTATTTACAAATATGCGACGTCAAACGCTTTAGGATTTGTAGTTAAAATAGTTTCCGCTATTTTTACATTTCTAGAATATTTTGGATACTCGGTAAAGTGGGTGAGTAGGACAAATTGTTAAATAGGGGAAATTGCATATTTATTGAAAAAATTAAAAAATTTTATATAATTATAAATTATATAAAAAATATTATCAAAATATCAATATTATAATATTTATATATATCACATAAATATTTTTTTTTAATTTCATGGAAATATATTACACCATTGTTAAATAAGTACTAACTCATTCTCTACTCAATTGATCGGTTCTATATAGAGAAAAAATTAATGATGGGCTAAGCATTGAAAGATGCAGGTAGATCGCCATAGCACTATTCCAAAATCTACTCCCACATTTTCGTAAATCAACAAAACAAAAAATAAGAAAATAAAAAAAATTAAAATTAAAAGTAAAATGAAAAATATAAAAAAAAAAATCAATTCATATCATATCATATTGAATTGAATCAAACCATATCCAGTAGAATCGAATCGAATCGAATCGAATCAAATCATTTAGTATCAAATCGAATAACAATATGTGATTAATTTAATAAATTATTTAGTTGTTAGGGAATTAGGTTTTATCAAAATAATTTTAGTCTAGTCGATATAAAATATATTTTTTTATCTAAATTATATTAGGTCAAATTAAATTTATAATTTATTAATTGAGCTAGATTAAATTATTAGATGAGATCGAGCTCGATAAATAGAAAGCTTAAATTGGATTTTTAGAAGCTAGGTTAAATTTTCATCATATATTTCGTTTGTTAAAAATCAAATCTACAATTAAAAGATACGAAATGTTTAATTTTTGGTTTATAAATAAGAATTTAGCAATGAAGTTTAGAACGTTTTTATTAGTTAAAAATTCACTCATAAATCCTAACCAAATTTTCAATCCTCAATGAAGTCCTGACGTCCACAATTCCAAATTTCCAAAAACTCAATCTCCAAATTCTAAATTTCCAATTCCTAAACAAATCAACATCCAATCTAATTTCATGCCGCAAGTCCAGAAGAATTCCCTAACGCTTTAATCCAATTCCATACCACAAGTATAAACAAAATCAAAGCCCTTAACACAACTCTAATTTCGAAATCAACAATTCCAAAGTCCATTCAATTACGAAATCAAAGCTGAGTCCAACGTCCGAAATCCAACAACTCCAATTCCGAAGTCCATTCAATTCTGAAGTCAAAGCAGAGTCCAACGTTTGAAGTCCAATAATTTTGAAGCCAAAGCCAACGTTTGAAGTGCAAAGCAAATCTAACGTTGTACTCCTGATACACCAATCTATGCCGGTACCAACACTTGCTGATCAATTCCACGCCACCACTGATTGACAAATAGCACAAGCATACGCATGACCATGACACACCGATGAACATAACTTGACAATTGCACGCAATTCAAACAATTTAGGTAAAAAAAATAGTTTTATTTATTTATTGATTATTTTATTTGTTAGTTTTATTGTTTATTTTACTAACTTATTTTTTTGTTTTAGTATAGGTTTTTTATTATTATTTTTGTATTGCATAATATTTTTAGATAATTCCAACGAAATTTAGTTCAATTGAGTTGTTAATAAAATTGTGTTTTTTTTTTTTGGAAAATCAATGTATCTTCAACGTATCTTGTAATTAAGATTTAGTTGAGATATGTATCATGTGATTAAGATTTAGAAAGATACGTATCGAGATACGTATCTAGTAGTTAGGATTAAAAAAATATTCACATGAAGATACGTATATAACCGTATCTTTAACATATCTTATAATTAGGATTTAGAAAAGATATTTTTGATACGTAATGATTTTAAAAATAAAAAAAAATCTTAGTCGAGTTTATTTAAAAAGATTTAGTTAGTTAAAGTTTTTCTTTAAATTCAAGAAAATTAGATTTCTTAGGTTTTTTTTAATAATAAATTGATAAATAAATATAAACTTGGCTCGATTTTCAAAATAAAAATAACCCACATACTAAATATTTTATAAAAAGAAAACTACCGTCAGTTTAATACTGACTAACGAATACATAGGTACTTTTGGGGCAACCACATGGTTAGATGTGATTGGACCTAAGCCACTTAGGAACTTAGGACGAGCTGCCATTATATAACCCTTAAGTCACTGGAGTCTTTAGCCCCGCCTGACAGTAATAAGCCCACTTAAGCTTCAATGTAGCTTACTAGGCGTCTCTCCAGAAAGCTTTGGAGTTACAGAGCCTGAGACTTGTAGACCTCACTCTCTTGTATCATTCTTTTCAAAAAAGGAGTAATTATTTTTAAATTACAAGAAAAACCCGATTTAATCTACGGTCAATTCATCGTCCATTTTCAATTAAAAAAATCAATAATCCTTATATATAAGTGTACATGAGCTTCATTTTTATTAAATCTTATTTTGAATATACTTATATATAAGGGGGCTCCTTGACCGTAGATTCATCATATTTCCTATAATTTATTAATTACCAACCCTTATTGCATTGCATACATATGTAATATATTGCATTTTTATATATTTGATTATGCTCATTTCTCTGTGAATATTCTATTTCATATGTTATATGCGTTTTATTTTTATCGTTTCTCAGTTAGAGAAAGGTTGTGTAATTTCTAAAATTTTTTTTGAAAAAACTACAAAATTATTAATATCATATCCAACTTTATTTTAAATTTAATAGTCTTGTTATAAATAATCACGTCATTTCATATTTTATGTAATATAGATATAAAAAGTCAAGTTAGTATCAACCTTGTGAATTCCGTCTTAGCCAGATTCATTGGCTCTTATAAATATATGATTGAATTTTTAGGAAGATTAGTTGGGATGTTTCTTTTTTTTTATTTTAGTCCGTTGTTGAATTTTATGATTGTTAATAAATTTGCAGCTTTATTAAACAATCACCTTTTTTGATTGTGTATTTTTTTTACTCATTTTTTTTTTATTTCTTGATAGTTTCCTTAAACAAAAAACAAAAAAAAAAAAACAAGAAGAAAAAAACAAGTAAGAAAAAACTTTTGTATTAACTTGTAAAATTTTTTTGAGGCATGTAATTACAAAAATTAACTATAATAAAGAGTATTATGGAACTGTCAATTTTTTTTAAAAAGCTTTCCAACATTTTTTTTTAAATGGTGGAAATTTCAAAAGATATTTTATAATAAAAAAAAACCAGTTTCTTGATATTTTTTTACTTATTAAATTCCTATTGCAATGGCCTACATGTACCATACTGCTAGGAACTAAAAAAATTAAAAAAGAAAAAAGAAAAAAAATTTAACTATCAAATTCCTATTGTAAATTATTTCTCATCTCAAAATCATCAATCTTATAAATGTTTAAGTTCTCATTCTCATGTTTAGCCTTTAAGTTGTCACAGTCTTGACAGAGTTTTCTCCATGAGTCGCCACCCTTATGTCATTTATTCAATAAGTTTCTCATTTGAAAATAATTTCCGCTTATCTATATCATCCTTATAATATTATCGTCATCTTATATCCTTAGTTGTCAGTCCCAATGTTTTCTTTGTTTAGATTTATCGATGTCAATATTAGGCTTCCATGACATAAAATAAGCATTGATTTTCCAATAAAAGTTTCTAAAAAAAAAGAATGGTTTTCAAAACTAAAAACTCGTTGCAGTGTTGCTAATAAGAGGGATTCTTACAAGTTTTGAAAGATTGCTTTTTAAGTTATTTAGCTCAACTTGAAGTTTATAATCATTTATTTTTAAAAACAAAATGTCTGAAACTCTTGAACATAAAATAACCACAGCCAAAGGGGTTTTGGGAAAGCATCCAAAGTAAGTCAAGACCATGACCTATACCCAAGCCCAGGGGCTTATTGACATACCATTTGAGACAGACAAGTCTAAAGAGTTGCTAGTTCATGAGCTCAACAATAGCAACAAAGGCTTGGGGAAGGAATTGGTACAGAAATTGATAAAGATGGAAAAAAAAATCTTCTAGAAAATTGAAGAGAAAGCAGGAGTTCTCAAGGATCATGATGTGCAGAGTGATTTGGGCTTGAGCAGTGTTTGTGCTTTTGAAGATCATGAGTTACCCAAGAAGTTTAAGGTACCAAATTTCGAAAAGTATGATGGAACAGGTTGTTGTAAACTTCACCTTAGGATTTATATTTGCAAGATGACCCAATTCTCTAACATGAGCAGTTGATGATTTAAACTTTCCAAAATAGCCTAACTGGGCCGATGTTGATTTGTTATGCCCAACAAGACTTAATTAAGCTTGATACTTGAGATAAACTAGCTCGAGCCTTTTATCAACAATACAAGTTCAATGAAGAAGTAGCTCCATCCCTAATGGATTTGAATAACATGAAAATGAAGCTAACTGAATCCTTTAAAGACTATGCCCAAAGATGGAGATCTATAGCCACTCAAGCTACAATACAATTACTAGAAAATGAATTGATCAACATATTCATTCGCACATTAGGTGAACCTTATTATAATCACCTCTCAGGCCATATTGCTTCTACATTTGTAGATGTATTGCAATTGGTAGTCGCATTGAAGATGCTATTAGAGTAGGGAGATTGATAGGGAAGAGATCAACCTTGTTGGATTCAAAGGCTGCTATGAACACTACAATGTCCTATCTAATGATACGCGAGCCTAGTGCCTTAAGCATTAGTCCAAAGCTTAAGGAAAATAAGCTAAGCTAGAAATCACCTAGAAGGAGGTTCACTCATATCTTAATTCCGATGTCTCAGGTCTATTGCCGCCTAAAAGAAGAGAGTTTATTACATCCTAAAACTCCAACACCAATGTATAGACCTCGGAAATACAGTCCCAATGCGCAATGTGAGTACTACATGGGTCAACAAAGGCATGCTACTGACCATTGCTGGGAATTGAAGAATAAAGTCCAAGATTTGATTGATGAAAAATTGTCCAGTTTGACTCCTTTAGGGATCCAAGGCCAAAATTCTACATTGAGCCCACTATTAACATGATACAAGGATTGGAAAAGTTAGTAGAAACAAATTTGAATGGTCAAGTCTAAGGGATATGTTACTGCCAGGGTCTAGAAGAAAGAGTTGCAGCCTTAGAAGAAAAGCTAGTGATATTAGAAGAAAAGCTCACTAGTATTGAAATGGTGATAGGTTATGTACTCAAGCAACTCAAAAACCTATATCCTAATATGAATAGGACATTACAACCTAAGCATGAAGATGATTCAATGAAAGAGAAGTCAACATTGAATGTGCCGATTGGGAAAGCCTAGAATCAAGACAAACCCGTCCACAACAAGAAGAGGCGATTTACGTAATTCAAGAATCCAATGGCCCAAGTTTTCAAGCAATTGAGAGATGTGGAACTACTGGTATGCGAAAACCCAATAAAGAAATACAACTAATGGATCGTGACCCCAACAAATAGTGTAAATATCATGTAGGCCAAGTGGGGTATACTACTAAAGATTGTTGGAGATTGAAGCATAAGGTGCAAGATTTGATTGATGCCAGGATTATCCAACCAAGCTTTCTAGAGATTGATGGGTCAATTAGCAGTGGTATTTCTTCCCCAAGTTGTGAAGAGGCATCGAATAGAAAACCTCCGACATTGAGCATTGAAGATCTACTACTATCATTTGACCAGGTGACTTACCATTGGAAGCAGTTAAGGATATCTCTAAGAGATCAATTCAGTTGAATGAGCTAAGTTTGAAGAAGTGACAGAAATAGGGCCATAAAATAGGAAAGAATTTTAGTTCCTACATTTTCTTTCATTTTGGAGCTTGTAATATATATAAGTTATTGAATAAAATAGTTTTCATGTGTATTCTTGTCTTTGTATACTATGAAGTTAGCTCAATTCAAATAGGGGCATTTCAAATGAGTGAAAATGGATAAAGAAAATGTGAACTCGAAACTTAAAACTTTCCACCTAAGGAAATGATAACAGATTACTTGAAAGGTTTAGGATGAAAAGAAGCAATTCATGTCCTAATCACTAACTTTAAACACATATGAGAAAAGAGTGTCATCAAGGTGAGTAATGGGGTTCATTCCTTAAAGGAGGTCTTTCTTGAACTTGGTATACATGTCAAAATGATATTAGGCATTCAGTTCATCACTCCTAAATATAGTTATCCCTTGCAAACCCATTTAAACCTTTAGGGGATTTTTCTTAAAAATAGCCTTGCTAAGAACCACCCTAAACTAGGGCAATCGGGAGGTTATGGTTATTAATTTGGAGAAAAGGAGTAGACTAAATTATGCTTGCCTTAGTTTTACCAATTCATGAGCAAATATTATCATAAATAATTCAATTTCTTTAGAATGAAGCAGAATTTCAAACCATATACACCTCACTTAGGCCCATACACTTAATTAAACGCATCAAGTCCATAGGTTCTTTCCCAAGCACTTTAAAGATATATACACTTCTCTCAAGCTTATATACCTTGAATCTACCTTTCGGTGCTTCAAATCCTATTAAGTGAAAACTCAGCAATGGAAGGTGACCATTGACCAAAAGGAAAAAGAGAAAAAAAAAAGAAAAGGAAAAAAAAAAGAGATTGAAGATATTAGCAAGGTGATCACTTTCAGAGAATACCCAAATTACTAATAAGCCAAAAGTCAAAACTTGTGATGGTATATAAAGGCCAAACACTTTAAATTCTTAAGCCCGAAAGCAAAGCCTTCATTTTATGATCTAACCTATTATACCACTCTTGATAAAACTTTTTTTACTAAAGAAATGGAATTATCTTAAGCAGAACTTATTCATGAAACTAAGGCAAGCCATGTTTAGTTTCTCTTAAGTTCTTGGCTTGTAAACTCGAGACTGATTGCATATGATTTTTTCAAGATTGGTTAAGTACATTAATATCCATTTGCTTGAACCATTGACCAAAAGCCTTACATTGCAAACCTAGAAAAGACCTATTGATTGACCAAAATGTACCACTTATAAGATATGCTGCAATTTTTGAAATTGATATTGAGAGTAAAAATAGACCTATGAGAGTGCAAGGAAGTCCAGTTTGACTAAACATTTCAAGTATTAATATCTATCCCCTGAGTAGAAAATTGAAGAGTTGTATACTTTATCAAAAACGTAAATGGTCATTTATCCTAAGTTAGAAATCAGTGCTTCTAAAAAAGTTCAGAGATCACAAATTATACTCCAGGAAATAAGACTAAGAGAATGAGTGATCAATAGGCAAGAAGTAAGCTAACCCCTTATTTGTGATCTTTAGAGTTTTTTAGACTTTCTTACTTGTTAGCAACACAATTTTCTATCAAAGAGTATTTTTTTGAATTTCTTAACAAAATGAAGAAAAAAAAGAGAAACTTTTCAAAAGAGAAATGAAATTTAAAAAAAAAATTATCAAGAGAGATTTCTTAAAATTTTCAAGAAATCATTAAAATCCCTTAAACTCAAGTCACAGATCAATTTGTCAAAACTTAAGAAAGTTTACTTCATTCTTAGATCACTTGCTCAATGAAGTGCCATCTAGTCTTTTCTAAGATCATTTGCTCATAGAAGCACTATCTTATCTAGTCTTTTACTAGGATCGCTTGTTTAAAGGAACATTATCTTACTTATTCCTTAGTTGGATCGTCTGCTCATAGGAGCACTATCCTATCTATTCCTTTCTAGGATTGCTTGCTCATGGGAGCGCTATCCTATCTAATCCTTTTTAGGATCGCTAAATTAAAGGAGCATTTTCCTATTCTTTTTAGAATCACTTGCTCATGGGAGCGTTGTCCTATCTGTAAACCCCACAACTAGTCACTTAGGGCTTCGATCGACTGAAAGATCCCATCGAGCCTAAATTATAAGTAAAACTAGAAATATTAGTAAAATGATCCCGTAAGTTTGAATTTAAGAAAATAAGCAATAAAATAAAAGACTATAAAAATTTCAAATTTTAAATATATAACTCGTTATTTATCAAAAATGCGTAAAATGCGTAAAATCCATTTTAATAATTAACGAATCGTAAGAGATAAATTATATGTATACAAAAAAATCATAAAATGACCCAAATAATATTTAGGAATATTTATTTGTATTATATATGAATTTACATGTACGTAGAAATACGCGTAATTACTTAAAATACGCGAAATGTACTAAAATAATAAGAAATAATTAAAGAAAATTCATAATTAATTAAGAAAAAATCAAGAAAAATCAGGAAAAATAAGGAATGATCCAGAATTTGGTCATGGCAGCTAGGAAAAATAAGAAAAAAAATCATCCAATTAAATTAGAGCAACACAAAAGCCAAAAATTAAGGGATTTGGACAATGTCTTGTCCAATTTAATGCACATTAATTATCACAAACCTCTATAAATAGCAAGAAAAATTCAAAAGCTCATTTGGGCAGTTTAGAGAGTGAGAAAAATAGAGAGAGGCGAAATTGAGAGAAAAATTAGGGTTAGAAAAAATATAGGAAAAACTATGCAATTAAGGCCTTAAAAGAGAACCCACACCAGACGAACACTTGGGAGTGGACGGTCACCACCACTACACGGTGGTAGTAGCACCCAGACCGAATGACAAGGCCACGGCGGCCAGCGATGGCCGGAGCCACCCAGAACGGTGAGTCCGATTTTTAGCCCGATTTTGTATAATTTTGTAAAAAATAGTAAATATTGTTAGAAAATTATGAATTCTTTTATTCTAGAATATTTTTGTATTTAGTTTTTAGGAAAAATATTATTTTGATAAAAATATATCCCGTAATATATGATCCTTAAGAAATCATGCAAAATCGAGCGTGTTTCGGTTTAAAAATAAATGACTTTAGGAGTGTAGTTTTGAACCCAAAATTTTTGTGTAGACTACTTAGATGATATAGAACAGTGCTATGAAGCTCGTTTTCAAAAATTAATTTTTGAAAATTTTAGATAATTTTTAGGCATTAAAATGAGGTATAAAATGGGTAATTTAGGGTTAATAAAGTAATTAAATGGTTAATTACTGATTTAGTGAATAATTATATGTTTTAGGATGTTGAAATCTGATGAAGTATGATACTTTTAGCATTTAGGGTGTTAGATGTAATTATTAGGTTAATTATGTAGTAAATGAGTAATAGGGAAAAATAGTTAATTTTGCAAATTAGGGCAATTAGGAGTAAAATCTGATTTAGGATGAATTTAGACATTTTGAAATGATAATTGATGTTGGGAGATAGTAATTAGAGTGATAAAAATATTAGATATGTATTATGGACATAATAAGTAATAGTACATAATACACAATTATTAGAAATATAATAAATAAAAAAATATTAGAATAAAAATTGATATTATGATAATAATAAAAATATACAATAAATCTGATAGGAAACTTGAATTTATGTAATTATATGAAAGATGTAAAAATTTTTCACATCAGGAGTAAATTTAGTACACTAATAAGGATTTAAGTGTACCGGGTGGAATAAAATACTAATTACAGGTAATGATGATATTTAGGAGATCGGAAAGTAATGTGATTAATTTCGCATTATGAGTTAAAATGAATTTCTAGGGTTCAAGTATAAAACAATACTTAAAAATCGAATTAAAATCTAATTTAGAAATCGATGCAGAAACCAAACTCGAACCTAACCCCAAACCTAGAATAATTGTAAAGGACTTAAGACCTAGATAATTAGGTATATTAAACCCTAAACAAAACATAACAATAAGCGCTATAGGATAAAACAAATATATAATAGTTATATGAAAAAACTGAAAACACGTTTGTGTTATAGGGATGATCGGTGATGGCTTGAGCAAATCGGACCTCAAGTGAGTGAGCGAGGAGTCGAGGTAAGTTGGGATTAATACAATGCTGTATTTTGGAGGCTTGAGATTATACTTGATTGTGCTTGTTAGATAGTTGGATGTGTGCATGTGCTTGATTATGAGTGTTGCTATGATTCGATTTGTTGTTCTGGCTTGTGTTGTATGATTTGTATGAAATGAATGATCACCCTAAACTGGACCTAATCAAATATACGACCTATAATCATAATCAAACCTACATGGCAACCCATTAAGGGAACTTAGGACTCTTCAGCCAAATACCGACCCCTTTGAAAGGGATATCGCAAAATTACATAATGATCCCTTCTTCATCCTTAGTCGAACTAAGCGACAAAAGAGGAGGTCGTGGTGAGGGTGAAGTCAATGGTTCGAAAGTAGTCGCAAGAGGAGCGAGGTCTCCATTGTACAAGTCTGAGTTTGGTAGTGAGCTGTTGCATTAATGACAACTCCTCAACCAGGATTAGAGCGAGCGAAATTTCTCTAATCTCATGACGGGCCAGACAACATCGTACGATGGCATTTGCTTATACATGCATTATGCCTAATAAGTTAATTGAAAACCTTCTTGTGTTTATGGTATAGTTTTAAGTCCTTCATCTTAACTTACTAAGCTGTGGTTGCTCACATCCCTATAAACGTCGCGCAGATGCTAGCTAAGAAGCGATAAACAACTACTCTGAAGCTAGCAACTGTTGGATCATAGGGAGTGAAGAAAAACATTTGAAAACTAAATACATATTTTTAAGGTCTAAGTTTTTATTTTAGAATTGTTTTTCATTTCTGAATAATGTAATAACTAGGAAATATATTATGGAAAAATATTGTAAATGATAATTGTAATAACTATATTATAGTATATATATATATATATGTTTCCTCACTTTCTTAGGTAAATGATTTATTTAAATTACAAACTGTTTACTTCAAAGCGGGTTAGTCATGGACGCCTTGTGTAGATCAGGTTTAGAATAGCGGTTGTAAAGTAAACTTCTATCTTAAAATAGTTTACACGGCAGGGCTGTTACGACTCTACTGATTCTGGGTGTGACATTATCTATTCCTTAGTTGGATTGCATGCTCATAAGAGTGCTATCTAATCTTTTCTAAGATCACTTGCTCAAAGGAACGCTATTCTATCTTTTCTAGAATTGTTTGCTCATAGGAGTGCCATCCAATCTTATCTAGGATTGCTTGCTTAAAGGAGTATTGTTTTATTCTTTGTAGGATCGCTATCCTATCTATTCTTTAGTTAGATCGCCTACTCATAGAAGCGTCATCTAATCTTACATAGGATCGCTTGCTCAAAGGAGCATTATTCTATTCCGTTGTAGGATCGCTGTCCTATCTATTCCTTTTTTGATTGCTTGCTCAAAAGAGCGCCGTCCAGTCATTTAAAAGATTGCCTACTCATGAGAGCGTTATCTTATGTCATCTTATCTTGTCTTCAAAAGATCTATCCTTTTGAGTAATTCATCCTGAAAGAGATATATTTTTTTTAGATTATCTACTAAACCAAAACATTTGAAGTCTCGAAGAGATCCATCCTCTTTGGATTATCCACCAAAATAAGTTTTTTTTTTTTAATCTCAAAGAGATTTATCCTCTTCGAATTATTTAAATCGAGTCTAGCAAAAATAGATATCCCTTTTATCTTTGTAACAAAGTTCTAATCGAACTTTACTACAAAGAGGGGCAGTTGTAAACACCTCATTTTTGCTATATTTTTTTTATTTTATTTAAGCTAGGTTAAAAATCAACAAAACAAAAAATAAGAAAATAAAAAAAATAAAAAAAAAACAAAAATTAAAAGAAAAAATATAAAAAAAAGAGTTGAGTCATATCGTATCGTATTGAGTCAAATCAAGTCGAGTCAAACCACGTCCAATCGAGTAGAATCAAGTCAAGTCAGATCGTTTAGTATCAAGTCAGATAACGGTGTGTGATTAATTTAATAAATTCTTTAGTTGTTGGGGAATTAGGTTTTATTGAAATAATTTTGGTCCAGTTTAATATAAAATAATTTTTTATCTAAATTATATTGGACTAGATTAAATTTATAATTTATTAATTGGGCTAGATTAAATTATTGAATCGGATGGGACCAAGTAAATAGAAAGTCCAAATGGGATTTCTAGAAGTTAGATCAAATCTCTATCGTATCTTTCGTTTGTTAAAGATCAAATCCATAATTAAAAGATACGAAAGATTCATTTTTTGATTTATAAATAAGAATTTAGCAATGAAGTTTGGGACGTTTTTGTTAATTAAAAATTCACTTGCAAATCCTGACCAAATTTCTAATCCTCAATGAAGTCCTGATGTCTACAATTCCAAATTTCCAAAAACTCAATCTCTAAATTCCGAATTTCCAATTCCTAAACAAATCAACATCCAATCTAATTCCATGCCACAAGTCTAGAAGAATTCCCTAACGCTCCAATCCAATTCCATGCCGCAAGTATAGATGAAATCAAAGCCCCTGACACAACTCCAATTTCAAAATCAACAATTCCAAAGTCAAAGCCGAGTCCAACGTCCGAAGTCCAGCAACTCCTATTCCGAAATCAACAATTCCAAAGTCCATTCAATTCCGAAGTTGAAGCCGAGTCCAATGTCTGAAGTCTAACAATTCCGAAGCTGAGTATAACGTCGAAAATGCAGATCAAATCCAACGTCCTACTCTCGACACACCAATCCACACTAGCACCAACACTTGCTAATCAATTCCACGCCACCACTGATCGACGAATAACATGAGCACACGTAAGAATACGACACACTGACGGATGTAATGCGGCGATCGTACGTGACTCAAACGATTTAGGTAAAAAATATATTTTTATTTATTTATTAGTTAGTTTTATTGCTTATTTTACTATCCTACTTTTTTCTTTTAGTACAGGTTTTTTATTATTATTTTCGTATTGCATAATATTTTTAGATAATTCCAACAAAATTTAGTTCAATTGAGTTGTTAGTAAAATTGTATTTTTTTTTGGAAAATAGTATTTTTTATGGAAAATAAACGTATCTTCAACATATTTTGTAATTAAGATTTAGTTGAGATACGTATCGAAATACATATTTTGTGGTTAAGATTTAAAAAGATATGTATCGGATACGTATTTAGTAGTTAGGATTCAGAAAAGATACGCATAAAGATACGTATTTAATCGTATCTTTAATATATCTTATAATTAGGATTTCAAAAAAATATTTTTGATACATTGTGATTTTAAAAATAAAAAATATCTTAACTGAGTTTTTTAAAAAAGATTTAGTTAGTTAGGGTTTTTCTTTAAATTTGGGAAAATTAGATTTTTTAGGTTTTTTTTAAATAATAAATTACTAAATAAACGTAAAATTGACTCGGTTTTTAAAATAAAAATAACCTACCTACTAAATATTTTATAAAAAGGAAACTACAGCCAGTTTAATCCCGATTAGTAAATACATAGGTACCTTCGAGACAACCACATAAAAAATAAAAAATAATTCCCTTTTTCTTAGAAATTCTTAATAAAAAAATTATTTTAATTATCTTTTGCTTATTTAGGTATATTTTTAGCATTTTTAGAAAATTATAAAAATAAAAACTCATTAATTTTTCTTTAGTTTTTACATGGTGACTTAGTCTTAATAAGTTAGCCCCTAAACTCAGTTTTTTTTTTTCTAGTTTAATTTTTCTAAAAAAATCATTTTCTTATAAAATTTGTAGATCAATGGTCAAATTAAGGACCCTAATTGGTTGGAAACTCTAATTTTTAAATTTTTTAAGAAAAATATTTCCTTAATGTAATGCCGAGTAATTTGTATTAAACAGACTGAATTTGATATAAGTTAAATTAAAGAAATTGAAATAAGGCTTGATAGATAAATTATAAAAAAGAAAAAAGAAAGCATCTAGTGGGTTAAACAGAACAACCTTGCCAAATCTACTGTGACTCAAGAGTTAAATGGGCTGAGCTCATTTCACTCGCTTTCTAAATTGGCTAAAAATACTTAAACCATAACCCCCTTTTTAAGTGAGTTAAATAGGCTAGCATACGAGCCAAAGGTGCAAGTGTACTGAATGAACTAAGCAAAACCGATCCATTTTAACTCGCAGGTTAAACAGATCAAGTTCATTTGACCCGCTTTTTAAACAGACCAAAGCACCCGCCCTAACCTCCTTTTTAAGCAAACAGACCAACCCAAATCTGTTTGCATATCTTTATCTAATCCCATGAGATAGAACCCTAAATTTAAAGTTGTCTCTCCTTTGCATCTCTCAAATCTTAATAGTGCCCCATTTGCTAAGTGCTAACCCTAATCTAGTAATGTTATAAAAATAAATGAGGATATATATAAATCCACATTTAAGAATATTAATCGTGTAAAAAGAAAATCTTTTAGCATTGAAAAAAAAAAGGAAGGTAACTAGAATTTGCTATTAAAAGCATGAAGTTAAAATCTATAGGAATAAAAGAAAATTTTATAGATTTTACAAAAACCCTATGCAATGTAAGTTCTACATGGTATAGGTTATAAGGTAATTCTAGGGCATTATAAGGTAAGTACCAAATCTAAGAATTTAGGAATCAATAACTATAAGATAGGGTATGGATAAATCTCATACTTAACTCATTAAAAGTGTGCAAATGAATTTTGGTTCACAAGTCAACTCGTTTAACTCTCTTTTTAAATAGGTTTCGTTGAGGTATTTTAGTTCGTTTAAAAAAAAAAAGTTAAATGAACTTAGTCCGCTTAACACGAAGGATAAAATGGTCATTTGGGTTAGTTCATTTAACACATTTATATCTTAGCCTGCAGATCAACCCGTTTAACCAGTTTTTTAAACAAGGCAAAGGGTATTTAGCCCATTTAAAAAGCGAACAAAATAAAATCCATCTTGTTTAATCCACCAGTCAAAATGGATCATGCTAGATTGACCCATTTAATCTACGTCTACACCTCTTTTATCTATCCCATAGTTGCCCATCCTATAATATAATTAGGTAATGAGTCTAAACAGGTTAAATTAAATCAACTAATATAGACTTATAGGTTGACTTAGAATTACTTATATGTAATATATCTACTTAATTCTTTGTCATTTTTAAGTATTCATAATATGGTTGTGACATTCACTTACTTATATTATAACCTAAGTTCAATGAACCTTGATATATAATATATAGGGTGTTATCAAGTGTATCTTGATATTTATAATAAATATATATATAATGCGCTATGTTCAATGCTTTTAAGGGCATATTATGTAAGTTTATTAACTTTTATTTTCTCTTGCGCTTGATTTTTGTAAATTGTACCACCAATATAGTAATCTTCCAAAATATTTATTCCTCCATATGACTTGCTTCTACTTTTAATTGGGGTTGTGGCTGAATCAAATGGAGAACTGGATCATATTATAATATATGATTATTTTATATCTTAATTTAGTTCACAAATCAATTTGAAAAAGGCTTAAATCGTTCATGGTTTGGTTTGGTAATCAAATTGAATTGAACCATTTCTTATTAAAAGATATAAAATAAACAATTTTTTTTTTATAATTTTAAATTTATTTACATTTCATTTGTCAGCTCTCATATCACTTTTGACCTCTACAATCCTGACTTTTTCCTCACCTTTTAAGCAGATTCTAGTACTTTCATTATTATCTAAGATACAACATTAGCATAATATAACATTAAGTGGCTTTAATTTTGGTGTAATATATCTTAATTCAAATATCAACATTTAGTTAAAAACTCTAATTAGTAATAGTATTAATATTAAATAAAGTACTTTTAAAATCAATTTGAACTAAATCAAACCAAATTGAATCGTATTTAAAACGGTTTGGTGTAGAATCCGAAACCTTTTAAAGCTATTTAGTTGTAGATTTAACCAAACCATAGCTTAACTCATTCTTGGGTTTGAATTTCTTGTTCCCAAATTCAACTTAATGTTTGACTTTTAAAAAAGTAAGTATTTTTAAATTATATATGTATATACACTTCAATTGAGATATTAATGTTGATTAAAAACTCCAATGATAATTATTATTATTGAAAAAAAATGGTGTTTTTCGAAAAATAAATCAAACCGAGGCATCAATATCCTAAATCGTTAAAAATAGCTTTTCATCGAGAGTTTAAATCAAGTTGTTTCAAATACAATTCCATTTGGTTGAACCCCTAAATCAAACAAAATAGAATCAGAAACACCCCTACATCATAGAGGTATAATAAGTCTTATTTCATTAAATAGCTTGAAAAACAAAAGAGAGAAAGAAATATATACATATTATTCATTCTGATAAAAGGTAATGGATCGAATCAAAGGCAGGTCAAGATATGATATTGGATTTTTTAAATAGATTTTACCTTGCGTATGAGAAATTCTTAAATATAATTAATCCTCCATAAACCAAACATTTAGATATAGATTTGATGAGATCGGAGGCCATATATAATTTTCAAATTGCTAACACCAAAGGAAGCAGATGTTACAGGAGATCAGAAATTAGGAAAAATAATGGAGTCCCAGTTGGAAACAAAATTTAAATGACACTTCAACACTTCTAGACGTTTTACACTTTGGTACAATGTAGTACATTAATTACACATGCCAGGATTAGTGATCGCACATATACGCTGGAATTCTACAACAATTGAAGAAAATCCATAACGACAACAAACATCAAAATTAATACATGGTACATTAGATATTCTTAGAGCTTCACCATCACTAGATACCTCTAGCCTGGAATTTTAGCATTAGTTGATATCTTTTTGGTGCGAAAATCACCGTTACTACCACCACCACTACCGAATCCAGAACCTCTTGATGATCCGGAACCAAATCCATAGCCATAGCCCCTACCAAAGCCAAAACCTGAAGGTGAGTGCCCAGACCCCGAACCGTAACCCCAAGCATGACCAGGATTCGAGCCCCAGCCCCAACTATAGTCCCAGTTGGGACCGTGGCCCGAGCCACTGGCTCCGCTGTTGCTATATCCTATTCCTTTAGCCATCGTTTCATGGGAACCGAATTTTCTTCCAACCATGGCAGTGGCTAAAATGAAGAACATAAGGAAAAGAACAGTGGCTTGAAACTTGACTGGCTGCATTTTGATGTGCTTGTGTTTGCTGCTTCTGTAATTATTGGTGAATGTTCAAGTGCTTATTTATAGTGATCTAGGGTGGTTTAGCTAGTGGGTGGCAGTCCCACACACACCATGCAATCTTCTTCACCTCTCGAATAATTTTTTAGATAAGTCCATTAATTCAAAAGGAAAAGAAAGCACACAAGAATGGTCTATTGGTCTGGTCTATATCAGGTTTATCATAAATCATCAAATTTGCATATATAATCAGCAGAAGTTTCACTAATTTGTATCTTATTCATATATAATTTGTACCTAATCTAGATTTGATTTACATCTATTATGTATCTAATATATGCACTTTTTATTCATCACTTTGGGGGGTGCATGTATATACGTAATACACTTTCTTTTGCCAAGTACTCGTTCTAAAACCGATGATAATAAGATATCAAATCTAGAGCTGTGCAAAACGAATTGGTTTTAATGGGTTGATCAAATAGATTTTTTTCAACCGAATTAGTAAATAGATATAGATAGGCTAGCAAATCTAATCTATAGGTTAGAGCTAGTCCTTCCTTCACCGATTTAATTAACTCATTTAACCTATCATTTCTTTTTTATACAACAAGTGGAATGAATTAATTTGCTAGTCAAAAACCAGTACATAGATCATTTTACAGAACGTTAAATTATTTTACTATGCTAAATTGATTGGAAAAAAAAAAGTGTTTTTATTTTATAATTAATAGCTTAAGCGAGTTTCCTCATTTTGACCCATCATCCTGTGAGGGTTCTGTTTGACTCCAAGCATTTCAACCGGTTTAATAAACGAGCGAAGATAGGTTGGCTCATCTATCAAATTTGACGTGTTTAAACCCATGCATACAAGTATACAAGTTTAACTAAAATAACACTTGACCCGTTTCAACCCGTGCATACAACTTTAATCTTACATTAAGCTGGGGTCATACTCATGGAAGTTATAAAGTTAAAAGCAAAAGCAAGGGTTCCTGCCTCTGTTTTAAGTCTTCCATGGAAATTGCATAAGTTCTTTTGTGGACTGCCATACCATTACCACTGAGTCACATGGCAACGCAAGCACACATTACGCAAACAGCAATTGCAACTCGGACCACCACTTCTTATAATTTCTTTTCTTTCCATAGAATGATGCTAATAGCCCACTTGCTTTTCTCCATCACGTTCACCCACGGAGATATTTTGTGGGGACTAAAAAGGGATAACATGCATGATAATCATAACACCAGCGACTTCATAAAATGGCTAGATAAACTTGGCCTTTTGGCAGAAGCCTTTTTAATGGGGAATCTGTTGAAGAAATATGATATGGCAATTTGTCACAGTTCAATAGTCTTGTCCACAAAACTTGTGATTATTTCAACTACATATTTGGAAGGCTCGATACTTTAATTAGAGTTTGTAAACAAATTAAGTCAAGACGATACAAAATTGAGTATCAACTTGAGCCTAACTTGAAATTTGAGATTTTGAGTTTAATCAAATTTAAAATTTTGAACTCAAATTCGACTTAAAGTGGTATATAATAAGTTCAAATTAGATTTGTTTAAGCTAATTTAGACTCGATCTATATAAAAAACCAAAAAGTTTCTTTCTTCTAATTAAAATAATGTAATATATATTTAAACTTGACTTAAGATTGATTAGGCTTGTGAGCTAATCCATCTAAAGATTATGATGTTCCGAATTGACACAAAACACATGATAATGATCCATAACATTTGGTCAGTAGGAGAATTTGGACCAATTATAGAAAATAAACATGTATATTGACATTTTTCACTCTACATAGTTATATTTTATTTGTTTACAACATTGTATATGTATATTTACTTATATGTTGAAACCAAGCACGAGGGATACATGTAAGGAGGAAAAAGGACACAAAGATATAAGGATCAGATAAACCAAAAATTGTGGGCTTCTTTCTGTTTTTCCCTACGTACATTTTATGTGCTTATTTTTGGCCTTTAATTAACCTTTTTTTTTCCCCTAATAAAAATTCTCTGTATACAAGGGAGTGGAATACCGTATATATTGGCTGGCAGTGTCAAGCATCAAGGATGCAATGTTAATGCCATGACTGAGGCCTCACATGGGGAAAAGGTGGATGAGGATTGAAGTAAGGATGAGGATTGAGCTCATAACTTGGGACACCCACTATAGTTTCCCTTCTGTTGTCCACATAGACACCACATAGACACCGTGACTAAGCCTACTTGAGCAGGCCTCAACTATAATCCATTCCTTTTTCTGTTTTGAAATTATGGGAAAAGTTTTAGGATATAGATGCATAATTCAGAAAAGACAGATAGTATTCTATTTAATTTTGTTCTTTCCTTATGGAATTTGCCATATGAGGTGGTTGTTGATAATGGTAAATTTTACTCAAAATATTAAAATCACTATTTGAACTTTAGATATGACTTTTTATAAATTTTATGTTTGAAGTATGTGTCAAGCTTGAAATTCGGTTTTCTTATATGAATTTAATTTGATTTTCCATTTTCTGATAAATATTAAACCTTAACCTATTTAATATTAATCCTTGACTAGAGAAATTACGAAATTTCAATTTTTTATAAAAAAAATAACTTCTGAAGTCACAATCCAACTAAAGTCAAGAAAAAGAGAAATTGTAATCAATTGAGTGAATTGATTACGATTTAGCTACTGGTCTTCGATTTCAATTTAACACAAACTAAAAGATTTTGAATCCGAGGGCTAACCTATTAAACCTTAATAGGTATCACTATTTATTTATCGAAATTAGGATTATTCTTTTAATTATCTTTTTTAAAGTTTTTAAGAAAAGAAAATAAAAAAAAAATACCAAAAAGAAAGAAAAACCTAAGTTTCTACATATTTTATCTTCGCCCCGAAGGTGCCTACGTACTCGCTAGTCGGGATCAGACGATCATAGTTCTTTCCAAAAGTTTTATTGTGTTGGTTTATTTTAATTTTGAAAACCAGCCAAATTTACGTTTTAATTGACTCAGTTCATTTAAACAAAATATAAGGGGGTTATAACTCTAAATAATCAAAAGACTCTTTAAGACATTATAACATTCTTATAAAAGTTTCTTTTTATTAATTTTTATTTTTAAAAATAATTTTCTATATGAGGATTTTTGAAAAAACCTAATCCTAAAAAAATCCTAAGCTAATATATATATCCATAACTATATCTCTACTATTGACAACTATCTATCTAAATAAACTAATAAAAACATATAATATACTACTAAAAAACTCCTAAAACTAATATATTCATATATATATATATATATATATATTATATACATATACTATGTTAACTAACTAGGCAACTAATAATAAATAAATAAATAAATAAAATTTTAGCAACCGAACCTGATTGCTTTTATTCAGTAAAGGAGTAGCAGAGTGGACTTGTACTATGGCTGATCCCAATCTTCTCTCCACTCAAAACCAAATGTTGAACTTTCAAATCCTGATGACCTCCAAGAGTTGAAAGACCATGTATACCATTTGTTTCCAAATGTTGCTCAAAAGATTCTCCCTAGATGATCTCCTTCATCCTCAAAATAGCTCTTTCTTCTAAATTTATGCGTCATTTTCTTTTGTTGGCTCTTAGTAGCACGTCGAGCATGAGACTTTGGTTTTCCAGTCCCACCAGAAGTATCCAACTGATTGGCTTCCCTCCCATCAAAGGTCCACCTCGGATCATCATTCTTAAATGAAGTTCGACATGATCCACTGTTGAAGAGAAGGCTGTTCAAAGCCCTTTTTTTTTTGCACCAGAATGCTTTTGACGAATTGAATATCTGATGTAATCCTGAGTTGTTTTATTCAGTCCAGGAGCAACGAAACAGTGGGTGTTGCGTGGAGAAGGAGCCATCCAACAATGGCTTGGTCACTATTCTGTTTCGAAGCTCGACGGGAACTGTCCAACGTGCATTGCTGCTGTTGTTGCGGTGAGTTGTGCGGCTGAAATTATCGTATGAGCTGTTGGAGTCGCTTGGATTCGTGCTTTATGGACGTTGTTGCTGCGGTGCCGTTGTTTGTGTTCATGCAACAAAGGCTGGTCGTAGACTGGAGTTTGGCATGCATGGGGTAGCAAGGCGAAGATGATGGACGGCAGAGCACGGCGGTCATTGAGGATGGCGTTGTGTTGAGGTGCTTGGCCGAAGACGATGAGCGAGAGAGGGAATGTGTTGAACATGATTAGCCTTGCACATGGACTGATCGGGCTTCAGGTGTTGTGTGCGTAGTTCGTGGATTGCTGATCAGTGCTGGTTACTCAAACGTATTCGTACAAGGACAGAGGACAGCCAGAATTGGTGGTGTCGAGAAAGAGAGTGAGCCGAGGCGGAGTTGGGTTCGCAGTTGCTTTGCGCAGTGGGTTGTGCAGTGCCGTGGCTACTACTATTGTGTACGTCGGTTTGGGGTCTGATGAGTATAGGAATTGGACATATGCCATTGCTGTTTCATGCTCATGTGTGCAATGTGTGAGGATGTCGATGTTGTATTAGGCTTGACGTTAAGCTGAGTATAGGGGCTTGTGACTAAACTACATGACTCTCTAAATAACTTGAATTGGATTAAGACTAAACTAATTTACTCTTGAATAATATATTTCCTAAGAATTTTAAAATTTTTATAATTTTTTTCTTTTCTCATGTTTTTTTGTATTTTCACTATTTTTTCATTTTATTTATTTATATATTTTAATTTGTTATTATTATTATTTTATTTATATTTTTTAATTAGGACTTTATTAAAAATTAGAACTACGGAGGGTAAAAATTAGATGTCTACAATACGAAATTTTATGAGGACCCTTTGGCTAATGAGTTCTTGCTATAATATCTTTCCTAAAGTTGACAACCTAGTATTAGATTTCATATGTAAAACTTCGAGGTGGTATTAACAACTACAAATTTCTGGTTCAAAATTTGATGAAGCAAATTTTCAATTAAATATAATATTTAGGTAGTATTCGGTTTCCAGTAAAGTGCATGATAAGGAGAATAATATAGCTTAGTACAATATAAAAAGAATATGATAATATAAGTTTCTTATACTGTATTTGATATGTAAAATATGGTATGAGATTATTTGTTTGTATATTATTTATCTTGCATGAGTATTACACTTACCAATTTTAATTAAGAGATTTCGTTTTTTTTTTTTTTTAGTGCTAAAATTTCTATATCTATTGCTAAGAAATTTTAATCGTTAAATATAATATAAGATTATTTTGTTTCATATTATTTGTCTTGCATAAGTATTACACTTAGCAATTTTAATAATGATACAATTTGTCTAATGGTGTGTGTACTTTAACAATTTTCAAATTACATCATTGCTACACCATCATCACTTGTCACTATAATACTAACACCAATATTGACTCTTTACCACCAACATCATGACTATAATGGTCATAGCAGTGATGTTATTGTTCAATTGAGGTGTCAATAATACATAGATTACAATGGTGGTGGTTGTAATGAAATTATGACTATAGTATTGATGAGGAGTAATACAATAATAGTGATGGTAGTATTGGTATATGAGGTTTTGAGTTAATGCAATGATAATGGTGCTTCTTGTAGTAGCCTATAAATAATAATTTTAGATAATTTCAATTATTGATTTTCTTAATCTTTCATCTCTCAATTTTCTTGAATTTATAAATCAACAGTTAAAATTATCTAAAATTTTGAAATTCCTTATAACGTCATCATCATATCATTTTCTTCCTTATAATCTTAACCGTTAATTACATATGACAATATCTTAAGATGATAGATTGAGAGGACCCATTTCCTGTTATGATAGTAGTGGTGACTTGGTCTTGGTATTATCTAATTGTGGTGGTTATGGTGGTGGTAGGAAGGTCGAGAAGGTGGAATAAAGAGGTGATGGTGGTGGTAAGATCAAGTTAGTGGTAGTAAGATGGTGGTGAGGGTGAAATGATGATGGTAGTAAAGTAAAAATGGTAGTGGTTAGGTGTTGGTGGTGATGATGATGGAATTAGTGGTAATGAAATGGTGTTTGAAAATAAATATAAAGTTTGAAATTTCAGTTAAAATTTTCATTTTCACCCATGCCAAATTTTCTACGTCATCAAATGGAGAGGATATAAATGGGACAATATCACCGTTTATATCCAAACTTTGAAAAATTTTTCAATTATACACGTAAACTTTCAAGTTATATTAAAATACACCCAATTGAACTTTTACATATCCTAATATACATCTCTGCTAACTTCTCTTAACATTATTAGTATAGCAAGCAATAAAGGCCAATAATTGCAAGACCTGTAGACTATTAAATTTTGCCTCCCCACATCACCCTCTTAGTAAGCCTTTCAGTTAGAAATAAAGTGCCACCTTAGACCATATGAAAAAGAAACAATTTCAACCACAGCACATTTTCCTTTACGATGGAACCCTAAATCCTCATCTACCATTCAAAACCTTAATATGCAATCCATCAATGGTAAAACCTAAATAATGAATTTGTAGGAAAAAAAAAAATAGATTTGTTGTTAATCCGACATGTATAGTTGTTGTCTTTGTTATTAGTTCTATATCAATTTAAGCCCCCGCAATCAGTTGTTTGGGGTTCAATTCGTAAAATTTAGGGTAATTAGGTAAGTTATTTGATTAAGCCTAAATTTTACGATAAAGTTAGGAATATTAGTAAAAGTGATCTCATGAGTTTAGATTTAAGAAAATAATTAATTATTATAATATTAAATTATATGTATATTACACATTATTTATTGAAAGTACATAAAATGAGTTTTAGTAATTAATATATCGACAGAGATAAATTATATAAATACTAAAAATCATAAAATAATATAAATAATATTTAAAATTATTTATTTATACCATATATGTATTTATATATAGGTAAAAATATGCGAAATTTCTTAAAATACTCGAAATATGTTAAAATAATACTAAATAATTAAAGAAAATTCATAAATAATTAAAGAAAAATGAAGAAAATTATGAAAAAAAGTATGGAATTGTCTAGAAATGTGGCGTAGAAGGCTAGTAATGGAAGTTGGAAAATTAATCAATAAAATTTAACCAAATAAAAAGTAAAAATGAAAGAAGATAAGGGACAAATGGTAACAAATAATTCAACAAATTATCCAAGTAGCCCTATAAATTCAGATCACCATCCTCATACCTCATTTTGGTCAATTAGGAATAAAAAAAAATTAAGGAGAGGCGAGAAGAGAGGAAAAACCAAATTTGCCAAAAATTATAAAAATAGTGTACAAATAAGACTTATAAGGTGAACCCACACCCAACAAGTACCTGAGAGTAGACAGCCACCACCACTTAACAGTGGTGATAGCACCCAAGTTGGCCAACAAGGCCCTAGTGGTTAGAGCAATCAATGTCAATGAGTCCGATTTTTCCTCCGTTTTTATTTTATTTATTAAAAATATTAAATAATTATAGAAAATTATGAAATTTAGTATGCTAAGATATTTTTTATGTAGTTTTTAGAAAAAATATTATTTTGATAAAATTATATCTCGTGATATATAGTGCTTAAGAAACCCCTAAACCCGAACTCATTTTCAATTTAGAAATAAATAACTTTAATAGTGTAATTTTGAGTTCAAAATTTCTGTGTAAGCTAGTTAAAATATTTAAAACAGTTCTATAAAGAAATTTTTTAGAAATCTATTTTCGAAATTTTTAGATAAATTTTAGGCCTTAAAATAATATATAAAATGGGTTATTTTGAGTTAATTAAGTAATTAAATAGATAATTACTAATTTAATATATAATTAGGTGTTTTAGGATGTTAAATTCTGATATAGTATGATATTTATAGCATTTAAGGTATTAGATGTAAAACTCACAATCAAATATTCAGGATTTAGTTTGTAGAATTCAAGGTGATCGAGAAAATTGTTCAATCTAGCCCAAATTTTACTAAAATTATTAGTAAAAGTGATTATGTAAGTTTAAATTTAAGAAAATAAGTAATAAAATAAAATAATATAAAATTTCCAAAAATTTTAAATATATTACTTGTTATTTATCGAAAATGCATAAAATGCATTCCGATAACTAACGAATTGATAGAAATAAATTATATGCACACTAAAAATCATAAAATAGCATAAATAATATTTAGAGATATTTATTTGTACCATATATGAATTTACATGTAGGTAAAAATACATGTAATTACTTAAAATTTGAGAAATATGCTAAAATAAGGTCAAATAATTAAAGAAAATGCATGAATAATTAAGGAGAAATCAAGAAAATTATAGAAAAATAAGGAAATGTCCAAAAGTAGGGTGTCACAATCTAAAATTGAAGAAATAAACGCAACTAATTAAATTACAACAAATAGAAAGTAAGAAAAAGAAAAGATAAGGCTCATGTCACCTCAATTTAATGCACAAAAAATCCTCAAGACCTTTATAAATACCCAAAAAATTACATAAACTCATTTGGTCAGTTTAAAACCCTAGAAAATTAGAGAGCACTGAAATTGAGAGGGAAAATTAGGGTTTTCAAAAAATTACAAAAATCTATGCAATTAGGATCTTAGAGGAGATCTCCAACCAGATGAGTAATTAGGAGTAGACGGCTACCACCACCACCAAATGGTGGTTGCAAGCCTAGGGTGGTTGACAAGGCCTTGGTGGCCGGAGTCACCAGTTTTGGTGAGTCCAATTTTTCTCCCGATTTTATATATTTTGTTAAAAATATTAAATATTATTATAAAATTTTGAAATTTGGCATTCTGGAATATTTTTGTATGTAATTTTTAGGAAAAATATTATTTTGATGAAAATATATCCTATGATATATGTTGCTTAAGAAATCATGCAAAATCAACATGTTTCGATTTAGAAATAAATGACCTTAGAAGTGTAGTTTTAAGTTCAAAATTTTTGTGCAAACTACTTAGGGGTTATAGAACATTGCTATGAAGCCCTTTTTCAAAAATTAATTTTTAAAATTTTAGATAAGTTTTAAGCCTTAAAATGATGCACAAAATGGGTAATTTTGGGTTAAGTAGATAATTAAATAGATAATTACTAATTTAGTGCATAATTATATGTGTTTAGGATATTGAAATATGATGAATTATGACATTAGATGTAAATATTGAAATATGATGAATTATGACATTAGATGTAATTATTAAGGTATTATATAGTATATATGTAATAGGTAAAAATAGTATATTTAAGTTAATTTTATAAATTAGAGTAATGGGGAGTAAAATCTGATTTAGGATGAATTTATATATTTTGAGATGTTAATTGATATTAGGAAATGATATTTGGAGTGATAGAAATATTATATGCGTATTATGTACATAATAAGTAATAATACATAATATGCAAAAATTGGAAATATAATAAATAAAAAATGTTAAAATAAAAATTGATATTATACTAATAATAGAAATTTATATATATAAAATCTTGTAAATGTACTAATTTTACTAATTATATGAAAAATGTAAAATTTTCTCATATCACGAGTAAGTTTGGTACATTAATAAGGATCTAAGTATACTAAGTAAAATAAAATACTAATTTAGGACTAAAAGTGATAATTAGGATTCTCGAGTTTAATGTAATGAATTTCACATTTGTATTCGAATCGCATTTTTAGAATTTACGTATAATACTCGTAGTTAAAACTAATTTAAAACCTGAATCGGAGTCGGATTCGAAAACTGAACCCTAAACTAACCTAGGAAGAATTAATAATAACTAATATGTATGTAGGAAGAATTAAGTTAAATCATAACCTAGAGTGTGTGTGTGTGTGTATATATATATCATTAAAATATAAATGCTAAAGAGTATATTGATATTATAGGATACACGGAGACAAATCGGCCTGCGGTTGATTGAATGAGCGACTAAAGATACCGGGGAAGTTAGAATTAATACATTGATGTATTTTAGAGTGCTAATTTGTAATACTCGAAAGCTTGAAATTATACTTGATTGTGCTTGTTAAATAGTTGACTACGCGCATGTGCTTGTTCTAAGCTGATGAGATGACGTTGATGTACTACTTTGACTTGTATTATGTAAGTTGTATGAAATAATTGATCACTCTAAAATGGATTTAAACAAATATTTGACTCATAAATTCTAAATTGAATATGCATAACAACCCATTAAGGAAACATTGGGATTCTCCGCCCAAATATTGACTCCTTCGAAAAGGATAACACCGGATAGCATAATTAGTCCTTTCTTCATCCTTAGTCGAACTAAGTGACAAGTAAGAAAGTCGCGATAAGGGTGAAGTCGATGGTTCGAAGGTAGTTACTGAAGGAGCGGTGTCTCTATTGCACAAGCTTGAGTTTGGTCATAAGTTGTTGCATTAACGGAAACTCCTCAACTCGAATTAGAGTGGGTGCAATTTCTCTAATCTCACGACGGGTCAAGCAACATCGTGCGATAACATTTTCTTAAGCATGTATTGCACCTAATAATTTAGTTAATAACCTTATTTGTGTTTGTTGTATAGTTTTGAATTTCCGTCCTAACTTACCGAGTTGTGATTACTCACATCTCTATAGACTTTATTGCAGGTGCTAGCTAAGAGGCGGATTATAATTACCCTAAAGCTAGCAATTGCTGGATTCTAGAGAGTGAGAAAATACGTTTGAAGAATAGATATATATTGTCAAGGTTTTAGCTTTTATTTGGAATATTTCATTTTCAAATAATGTATTATTTAGAAAGTATAGGGCAATGAAACCCCATAAATATTTTTTGTAATACTTGAATCCTAGTATCTATATATATTTTTATACTTTCTTAAGTAAATAACTTATTTTATTTATGAACTATTTACTTTAAAACGGGTTAATCATGAATGCCTTACGTAGATTAGGTCTAAGATAGCGGTTATAAAATCAGCTTCTATCCTAGAATGGTTTGTACGGCAGAACTGTTACAACTTTACCGTTTTGGGGCGTAATATTAGATGTAATTATTAAGTGTATTATATAGTATATATATAATAGGTAAAATGGTATATTTTAAGTTAATTTTATAATTTAAGGTAATTAGGTATAAAATTCTGATTTAGGTTATAATTTGATATTTGATATGTATGTAGTGTTAAATAAGTGATTTAAGAGTGAATTATGTAATAATACATAATATGTATATATAGGAAATCAATGAATAAGAAATATTATGTCAAAATTAATAATATGATAGCAATAAAAATACAAAAGAAATTTGATATGAAACTTAAATTTAGGTAATCATATGAAATATGTAAATTTTTCTCATATCGAGAGCAAATTCGATAGCTAAATTAGGATTATAATGTACTGTATGAACTAAAATGCTAGTTAAAGACCAAATAAGATATTTATAATACTCGGATTATAATATGATTGATTTTATATTATGGTTCAGAATGAGTTCCTAGGGTTCATGTATAAAACCCGTAATCGGAAACTGAATTAAAATATAATTTAGAAACCGATTCGAAAACTGAATCAGAACTTAGCCCAAATTAATACTAATTACAAGAGACTTAAAATTCTGAATAATTAGGTATAATAAAAATCTAAACTGAAGATAACAATAAGAATTTTAGAACAAAACCTATTTATGGTAGTTATGTGGAAACTAAAGCAATATTTGTATTATAAAGATTATCGATTATGGCCCGTGCAAGTCGCACTTTAAGTGAGCAAGTGAGGAGTCCAAGTAAGTTGGAATTGATACATTACTATATTTCAGAGTACTAATTTATAGTACTCGGAGGCTTGAGATTGTACTTGATTATGTATGTTAGATAGTTGATTGTGCGCATGTCTGTGTGTGCGTGTTTCTCCATATGGTTATATGATTCTGGTTGATATTCTGTATTGAAATTTGTGTAATCTATGTGAAATGATCAAACATCTTAAATTGGACCTAACTAAATAAACAACTTGTAAGTTCAAAACGAACCTGCATAAAGGAAACGTTTAGGGTTCTCCAACCAAATACTGACCCCTTTAAAAGGAATAGCTCCGAATAGCATAATGGGTCCTTTCTTTATCCTTAGTCGAACTAAGTGATAGGAGAAGAAGTCACAATAAAGAAGAAGTCAATAGTTCGAAGATAGTCACGGAATGAACGATGTCTCCATTGTACAAGCTTAAGTTTGGTTGTGAACTATTACATAAACATGAAAACTCTCCAACTTGGATTAGAGCGGAAGTAATTTCTCTAATCTCGCCGACAAATTGGATAATGTCGTGTGATGCCATTTGCTTGCGCATGTATTACATTTAACTAACTTGGTTGATAACCCTAGTTATGTTTAATGTATAATTTTAAGTATTCATCCCAACTTACCGAGCAGTTGATTGCTGACATCTCTATAGATGTTATTACTGGTGCTAACTAAGAAGTCGATTATATAACTACCTTAAAACTAGCAATTATTATATCTTGCGAAGTAAGGATAAAAATCTAAGGATCAATTACACTCTTAAGTTTGGATTTCATCTTTACAGCTTTTAGTATCAATTTATGTATTACTTAAGTAGATTATGATTAAGCTATTAAATCTTGTAAATAAACTCAAATTATTTTAGTGTAAATATGAATTTTACATAATTTCATAAGTAAATAACATATTTAATTTATAAATTGTTTACTTCAAAACCGGTTAATCGTGAACGTCTTATATGAATTAAGTCTAAGATAATGATTATATGGTTAGTTTTTATTTTAGAATGGTTTGCACGACATAACTGTTACTACTTTACTGCTTTGGAGAGTGACGGTCGAGACCACTAGAATGAATAAAAAGAACAAAGAGGACACACAAAGTCAGCATCTTTTTATGACGATGGGACCACCTCTACAAATCAACACAAAATCGCACCACACAATATAACATCAACAATGAACAACAGAACCTAACTGCCTAACACACAAAGTATTTAAACGTCAAGATTATAAGTCTCTAATACACAAAGAGTTAGAATTTGTACCTTGAATCATCAATCTGTGGTCCTATTGTTCATTGCCAAACAATCATTCTTGTAAGATAGATTTCCAAAGGTTTCATAGATGGTAAATTCCAAGTTTCTAATTCTAGGGTTTAGCTTTTTGGGGTTTTAGTGTGAGGCCAATTTTTGTTGTTTTAGGATTGATCTACCATCATGATTGTTGTTTGCTGTGTTATAATTTAGATGTGTTTTTACTTTTCCAATTTTTTTATGTGGCTCTTTTTTTTTTTTCTTTTCTTATGTGTATGGGTAACTAAAAAAGGGAAACTGTGACTTGGAAATTAAAAATTAGATGGAACACATGTCGTCAAATTATTTGATAATTCTGCTAACTTTGTTAACAGGGTTAAGGTTGGATAACGAAGGAGTAGATGGTAACGAGAAAACTTTCAATTGGGTGTAATTTAATATAACCTGAAAGTAATACACCTAATTGAAAGTTTAGGTATATTATTGAAAAATTTTGCAAAGTTTGGGTACAAACGATATATTGTCCCGATATAAATTTTATAATCTATCCATTACTATAGAGAAAGTTTTGTCCACCACACCAAATTTCTTTTATACCAAATACATATAGGAGGTTTTGTCTTGTTTCTTATTTTAAATAATTGCAAACCAAACACTACCTTAGCAATTCATATTTTAGGTGTTAATTGAAAAAATACTAAGTTTATGATAACATTATATCACCTTTTTTTTTTTTTTGCTGCTTATTGATTGTCATGTGGATTTAAACTTAAAAAGATTATATTTAGATGCTACGATAAATGTAGCACTTGAAATTCTTATCACCAAAATGGTCTAAGAGAACGAAAGAAAATAAGAGTATAACTACAATTAGGTTTTGTTTGGTTTATAATTATGCAATTTAATTCCTATAATCTAACTCAATGAGATTTGATTAAAAAAAATTCATTTGATATGCTATAAAGAATGGAGATGGAGTAGGTAATTGTTTTATTTGTTTCACTTAATATGAACATTAAAATTACAAGTGAGAGAAAGAAATTACCACACAAAAACAATATAGAAGAGTAAGAAAAAGTGATAATTTTTTAACCAAGGGGGTTAAAGCATATTTTAGAAATAAGAATCTTAAAGCATAAAGAAAATGAATAAAATTATATGAATTTTTGGAATTGGATTCTTATGGCACAAGTTCTAAACTTCTTTTAATTATCGAATAATGAAATCAGAATCATACAATAATAAAAAGTTCAACATGAAAATTACTAAAAGTGAAAACAATTAAGTAGAGTAAATTTAGATAACCTTTCTTATATTATTAAATAAGGCTGCAAATGAATTAAGCTAAGTCAAACTTTCTAAGGCTTAGATTTGGCTCATTTAAAAATTATCAAGTTTAAGCTATGTAAACTTTTACCGAGTTCAAAAATTATAGGTTCGAGCTTGGCTTGTTTTGATAAATGAGCTTTGTCTTAATTTCAAGCTAATTCTTTTACAAACTCAACTCAAGTTGTGCTTAATTTAAAGCAAGTCTACTCATGAGCTTGTTATATAAATAAATAAATTAATGAATAGTGAATAGAAATAAAATCATATATTATGTATATTATACATTATCTCATTTCATATTATATACTTATATATATCATATAGATATTAATTTTCGGATTTTAATTATATATAATATAATGTATGTATATATAAAGCTCGCGAGCCTAAATAAGTCGGGTTGCGACTTTAAATAGGAACTCAAGTTCAAGTTATTTAAATAAACGAGCTTTAGTTTGAGTTTGAGTTTAAGTTGGAGTTGGAGTTGGAGTTCAAGTTCCATTTAACATCAACTCAACTTGTTTATAGTCTTATTATTAAATCATGGATTTTATGTATATTTATACTATTAAAGCCAATCGGGGTTTAAGTAACTACCATTGGTGTATTCCCTTTAAAATTACTATTTAACCATTTAATCTTATAATATGTAACAAAAGAACCTAATACTAAATTAACTACCTATATTCCTCTCTCTACGACTCCCATCTCTCTCTCTTTCTCATATATTAATATCTTCTATTAATATTATAATATATTTAATTATACTGCATAGCATTACTTATTTTATACACATGTAATGCGAGTACATCGTTTGCTAGTGTGTGTGTGTCCACTTACAAAATATCAACATAATATTTTGTTTCGACAGTATGTAGCGAGACATACATGCATAAGGAATGTAGATTGTAGATTGTGGATCATAGACCCTATACACATTAAGCTAATATGATCATCTCAGTTCTAGCATTCCTTCCCATGGGATATTTTTATCAAGATAAAAGATAACAAAGTTTGCTACTGGATATAAGCATCAAACTAGTTATTTGAGATTCGATTTATAAAATTTAGGACAATCGAGCAAAATTATTTGATTAAGCCCAAATTTTACGATGAAGCTCGGATTATTAATAAAAGTGATCTCATAAGTTTGAATTTAGGGAAATAAGTAATAAAAGATTAATTAATATAATATTAAATTTTCTGAAAATTGTTCGTTATTTATCAAAAACGCTTAGAACAAATTTCGATAACTAACGAATCGATAGAAATAAATTATATATATACTAAAAATCATAAAATAGCATAAATAATATTTAAGGATATTTATTTGTACCATGTATGAATTTACATATAGTTAAAAATACACATAATTACTTAAAATACGAGAAATACACTAAAATAAGGTCAAATAATTAAAGAAAATACATGAATAATTAAGGAAAAATCAAGAAAATTATAAAAAAAAATAAGGAAATGTCCAGAAGTAGGGCGTCACAATCTGGAATTGAAGAAATAAAAGCAACTAATTAAATTACAATAAATAGAAAGCGAGAAAAAGAAGAGATAAGGTTCATGTCACCTCAATTTAATGCACAAAAAATCCTCAAGACCTTTATAAATACCCAAAAAATTACAAAGCTTATTTGGTCAGTTTGAAACCCTAGAAAATTAGAGAGCATTGAAATTGAGAGGAAAAATTAGGGTTTTAAAAAAATTACAAAAATCTATACAATTAAAGTCTGAGAGGAGATCTCCAACCAGATGAGCACTTGGGAGTAGACGGCTACCACCACCATATAGTGGTGGCAAGGCCTTGGTGGCCGGAGCCACCAATTTTGGTGAGTCCAATTTTTCACCCGATTTTATATATTTTGTTAAAAATATTAAATATTATTATAAAATTTTGAAATTTGGCATTCTAGAATATTTTTTTATGTAGTTTTTAGAAAAAATATTATTTTGATGAAAATATATCCCATGATATATAGTGCTTAAGAAATTGTACAAAATCGAGCATGTTTCGGTTTAGAAATAAATGACATTCAGAGTGTAATTTTGAGCAAAAAATTTTTGTACAGACTACTTAGGGGTTAAAGAACATCGTTATGAAGCTTTTTTTCAAAAATTAATTTTTAAAATTTTAGATAATTTTTAGGCCTTAAAATGATGTACAAAATGGGTAATTATGGGTTAATTAGGTAATTAAATAGATAATTACTGATTTATTGTATAATTATATATTTTAGGATATTGAAATCTGATGAAGTATGATATTTGTAACATTTAGGGTATTAGATGTAATTATTAGGGTATTATGTATTATATATGTAATTGGTAAAAATGATGTATTTTAAGTTAATTTTGTAAATTAGGGTAATTAGGAGTAAAATCTTATTTAAGATAAATTTATATATTTTGAGATGTTAATTGATGTTGGGAAATGATATTTGGAGTGATAGAAATATTATATATATATTATGTATATAATAGGTAACAATACATAATATGCAAAAATTAGAAATATAATAAATAGAAAATGTTAGAATAAAAATTGATATTATACTAATAATAAAAATATACAAAAAAAATCTGGTAAGAGACTTAAATTTAGGTAATTATATGAAAAATATAAAATTTTCTCACATCGCGAGTAAGTTGATATACTAATAAGGATTTAAGTGTACCGGATAAAATAGAATACTAATTTAGAACCAAAAGTGATAATTATGATACTCGAGCTTAATGTGATGAATTTCACATTTGTATTCAGATCACATTTTTAGGCTTTATGTATAATATCCTTAATTGGAATCACTTTAGAACCTAAATCAAAACTAGATTCAGAAATCGAACCCTCTACTAATATAGGATGAATTAATAATAACTATTATGTATATGGGAAGAATTAGGTTAAATCATAACATAAAGTATATATACATATACGTATCATCAAGATATAAATACTAAAAAACGCATTTATATTATGTATTATAGGACACATGAAAACAAGTTGACCTATGAGTAGTTGAGTGAGCGACGAAAGATACCAAGTAAGTTGGGATTAATACGTTGTTGTATTTCGGAGTATTAATTTATAGTACTCGAAAGTTTGAGTTGTACTTGATTGTGCTTATTAAATAGCTAATTATATGCATGTGCTTGTTCTGAGCTACTAATTATGATGCTAATTTATTGTCTGACTTGTATTTATATGATTTGTATGGAATGATTGATCATCCTAAACTGGATCTAATCAAATATATGACTTGTAATTATAAATTAAACATGCATAGAAACCTATTAAGGGAACATTAGGATTTTCTGGCCAAATACCGACCCCTTCAGAAGGGATAGTACTGTATGGTATAATTGGTTCCTTCTTTATCCTTAATTGAGCCAAGTAATAGGAAAGGAAGTCAGGCAAGGGTGAAGTCAATGGTTCAAAGGTAGTCGCAAGAGGAGCGGTGTCTTCATTACATAAGCTTGGGTTTGGTCATGAGTTGTTGTATTAATGGAAACTCCTCATCCCGGATTAGAGCGGATGTAATTTCTCTAATCTCACGATAGGTTAGATAACGTTGTGTAATGGCATTTGCTCAAAGTATTGTACCTAATAATTTGATTAATAATCTTATTTGTGTTTATTGTATGGTTAAAGTCTTCCCCTTAACTTATTAAGCTATGATTGTTTACATCCCTATAGACTTTATTGTAAGTGTTAGCTAGGAAGCGGATTATAATTACCCTGAAACTAGCAATTGCTGGATTTTAGGGAAGTGAGGATAATAACCTAAGGAATAATTATACTTTCAAGTTTGGATTTTATCCTTATAGTTTTTAGTAATAATTTATATATTATCTAAGTAGATTATGTTTAGGCTATTCAATCTTGTAATATACTTAGAATATCATAGAGCAAATATATCTTCTTTATAATATCATAAATAAATAACATGTCTATATATGAACTATTTACTTCAAAGTAGGTTAGTTACAGATACTTTGTGTAGATCGGGTTTAAGATAGTGGCTATAAGGTCAACTTCTATTTTATAATGGTTTGTACGGTAGGATCGTTATAACTCTGCTGCTTCGAAGCGTAACACCGATGAGGAAAAACAGAGAGAGAGAGAGAGAGAGATGAAAGGAAAAACAATAAATACAAAATTATGTAGTGAATATCAAGCCAACAGGAAATGCAAGTAAGTCACATATTTAATACACCTTACCTTATAAAATCCGCTAGGTATTTTTAATAGAAAAAATTACAACCATATGTTTTTTACTTTTTTAATCTTTCTAAAATAGTTAGTACATGTTATTACATTTTATTTTATTTTACTCTTTTTGAAAAGGAGTTGGTCTATAATTTTTATCTTTATGTCCCATTAAGTTTACTCTCAGTCTTATGACATAAAAGGCACATGATTTTGCTAAAAAACATGTGAGTTCTACGTAATAGTTTTTTTTCTTATAGTTTTTTTTCTTATATGGTTTAAGATGGGATTCCAAACTTTTTAAAACCTATACCATTCATTTTTTTTTTAGCTTTCATTTAAGTTTTTGGGATTTGTTTTGAAAACCCTATAGGATACTTTTGTATGGACAATCAAAGTAATTTTTTGTCATCCTATCGATTTTTTAGAATATCTGCTTTTTCATCAAAACATGTTGATTTATTTCTTTTTTTTTTATTTTAGGTTAATTTGTTTTGTATTTTTATTCTAATAATTTAGTTTTTAGGATGCTTAATTTTTAACATAAGAATATATATTTACTCATGAGGTTATGTCTTAATAATTAAGACTTTGACCTATGAAGTTAGAGCACCTAGGTTCAAATCTTGGGAAAGCAGATGCTTGTGAATATTCTAAGTGAGCATAAAACTCATTTTCTTTAACTTGCCACGAATAATTATCTTCCTCTTTCCTAGTTCGATTATCGACAAATGAGAAAGAAATATAATATTGTTGATCAACCATTTTAAACATGAGACCCTAAACCCAGACAGTCAACTTAGGCTAAACCTTTGAGGCCTAATCTAAGCCCTCTTACCAAGTTGAGCTCCTTGCAATGCAGTGCATGTGGCCCCAATAGATCTCAAGCCAAGCCATAAAGGATACTTATTGACCAGTCTTAGGAGGTAGGCCCGACTCCAAAACCACATTAGAAAAAGGTCTTCAAGTTCCCAAGGGGGACAAGCTTACAAATCGAGGTTAGCTTAGTCTAGCCCATGAAACTCCAATTGTACAGCACAAGAGTAGTTGCTAGCAATGCCATTTTGCCAATTATCCTCAACCATTATCCATAAAATCTAAAGTATGCCCTCCGGTGCCAAGATTTACTTCCAATAACTATCTTAGCCTTATCCCCTCCCTTATAAATAGAGAGTAAAGCTTATGGGTAATATAATCTACACTCTCTTATATACACTCTAGCCTTTACTCTGTTCGATTCTCTTGAAGGTTCCAAATCCTAAAACTCTCTATCGGCAAAAAGTAAAGACAACAAATACAAATACATCAAAAATAAGAAATTCAAAGTATTTCAATTAAACTCAATTTCGGACGAAATGGATTAAGTGCAATACTTCCATCCCGTAAAGTTTTAACATGATAGTTAGAAGACAAAACAAAAAAAAAAAAAAAAAAAGTACTTCAATTAAATTTTATTAGATTATCAATTGGGCACAATGTGTTTTGGGTTAAGTTCGATTTAGAATACCTAACTCAAATCCGCTTGATTGGATCCGCAAAATTGGCATTAGCTAAAATTTTTCAATCCAAACTCCAATATCACGTGTATGTGAAACTAGTTAATAAAAATTGAAACTAAAATTAGATAGGTCGGAATATTCTTAATAATCAATACATCAATAAGTATGAGAATCATTAGTGAACTGTCGTCATCGTTCATCAGGATTGGAAACTTTGTTCTCATCCACACAACAAATCAAATGCAATGGCGAGTGTAGTGTCTTAAGATTCTTTTGTTTTCTTTCGTCACACTGCGATCCTTTTCAACATTCACAGCCAACCCAACCACGATCCAACTATTTATTGGTCAGAAGTCAATAAAAATCCTCAAATGTAACAGCATTCTACTACAGTAATTTTCTTTGAATTAAAATCATCAAAACTAATCGGATCGTCAATGGCTCAATCTATATGTGTCCGTAGTTAAACCTTTCGTTTATTTATTTGATTCATCCTACGCTCCAATGTAACTGATTAATTAATACTTAAATGCTTAAACAAAACCCAGAACAAAATTTTTTTTTTTAAAAAAGGAGTTACTCAGTGACGGCAATTAAAGTAATAGGCTCGATTCAGCCAGCATTCCTTCTTCAATTTTATCAATCATTTCAAAAGAAGAAACTTTGTGTCATCACAGAAAAATAGTCATCGGTTTACTAGTACTTTTAAATCTTTTTTTTTTTTTTATCATTAGAACTCTTTAATTCACATTTAGTATTGTTAAATCTTTTTTCATATTTTTATTATAACGTTTTTCGTTATTTCTCAAAAAAAAAAAAACCAAAAATATATAACTGAATAATTTAGAAAAGACGAGAAAAAAGGAAAATAGAAGCTTGAAAGAGAGAGATGGCTCAGTTCAGCGGCGTTTTTGGACACGCAAAGCGAGCCTCGTGTTATTAGAGAAGTCCCCCACATTCCGGTCTGTTGAGCTCGAATTTCATGGAGTCATCGCCGCCATCTCTCTCATCTTTACACTCCAGAAGAAAGATTCATTCGTACAAACACGCTTGTGTGTCAAAATCAATTGTTACCGATGAAAAGAAAAAAAGAAAAATCAATAGTTCCACTTAGGGAAGTATGGAAATGGATCTATCTAGGGCTTCAGAGAGAAACAAGCATCGTCTTCACAATTTAGTTGCAGTTTCAACAACTGAAATTAGGCTTGGTTTTGGTGTTCGTGTTATCCGAGGCTCCCCGTGGGCCATGGGCTTTGGATCTTGGGCTTAATGGCCACGAGAGCATTGTTTTTTGGGCACTCGTGCTTTCTCCAACAGAGTTTTACGTTAAAAATACGCACATGAAATGTAAGTTGGACAATACACTTTCATTTCTCTAATCCAAATATGTTTAGATACTTCTTTATTTAATAAAGATATAAAAAGTAAAAATTAGTAAAAACTAATGGAGAAAAAATAAGTAGATCATTGATATATGTATTTTTAACTATGCACTCTGTTAAAAGTGCAATACATAGAACAATTAGAACATGGAATGTGTTGCTGAGTGTTCTACCCATGATGCTTAAACACATGTATATACACTGTAGCTAACCCTCCTTTTTCTTGTTTCGAGAATCTTTCTCGTTTTTTTTTTTCTTTTTTCCTTATATAGGAACGGGAAGAGATCGTTGCCAATAATTGTGTACGTATTAAACGATGTACTATTGTTCAAAGAGAATTTCCAAAACGTCATTTAAAAAATAAAAACTATGATGTTTCTTTTTAGAAGAATCTCTCAAAAATTGCCAATCTCTTTTCCTTTTTCTTTCTCTAAGGTAATCTATCCGTTGGAAGATAAATGTTTGTGCTATTAATTTACAATGGCATTGACTAATATTATTGAATAAGTAAATTGTTAATTTGTGTTACAAACATATTTTCTTTTCCACTCATTTAATTTATAATAATCAACAAGAGTATTAGAGAATTTAATTTATCTTATCCCTATGGAACAATAGTGTTCTAAATAGATTATAGCTACCTTTAATAAATCAGTCACTATAGTTTCACGACTTAAGCTAGCCATTACTATGAATTGTAAGGAGTATTAATGTTGCAACTTTAACCATCAACCATTATATATTTTCATTTTACAAGCCCAAAGAACTTCGATAGCATACCTTACATAAACGTGTTAGGCATATCCAATAAAAATACGTGCAATTTTTAAAATATTAACCTTGCAAATTCATATGATTCAAAACTTATTAGAGCTCCTATTGATTTGGAGTATCAACAAGTCCACTTGTACAAATGTACAACTTAAAAAGGGAAGGAAAGGTATGGGGCTTCAGTCACATGGGCCACAATTTAGGTTGAGTGAGTGGTCAATTTTCCCTTTCAAATTAAAAAGTACAAGTTTAGGTTTTTACCACCATATGAGGATTCAATTGCAACCAAACACATTCTTATAGGATACCTGATCCATTCAACTTGATTAAAACCTTATAAGATAACATCTCATGGGCTTGGTATATAATTCAAAATCCTATAGGGTTTAGGGTATGATTTTTAGATAAGGTTTAAGATTATAAGGAGTCGATAGAGAACCATACCAAGTAAAAAATAATATAGTAGTGACAGTATTTGCTTTGGACCTATACGCCACACATGTGGTACATCGGTTCTATACTGTACAACACTATCAATTTTTCAAATTTCATTTGTGTGCAAGTTAGTAAGTATAACTCTAACCTAATCTAACATTTTCTACTCTACTTTCTTTCATCTTATTCGAACCCTATGAGAAAAATTGTTCTCAATGGTCGTCCGAACCTCCTATATAAACCCGTTCTATGGCAACTTTCAATAATAGGAGGTAAAATCTTATAAGATTCTTATAGGATTTGAAAAACATAGGACCTTTTCTTGAACTTGCTCTAGATATCCTTACCATCATATGATTTAGTTAGAAAATTGTTGATTTAAACTTAGGTTTCACTCAATTTAGTTCATGGATTTTAACATAATTTATTTTCTAACACATTTTTTATGCATCATATAAATTCTCTTATTATATTATCGAACTCCTTCAATAGTAATCAGGGTTGGAAGGATCGATTGACTAGCTTAGTTCAAATCGGTTCGAACTAATTCGACATAAAACTAGATTAAGTCTCCCCCCTTGGCCATCATTGACAGTGACCCAATTTGATAGGTTGACCTGATCAATTTAATCTGATTTCTATAAGACCTAACTAGGTCTTTTGAGTTGGAATATGCTATTTTCTTTTTTTTTTCCTTCTAAATAATGCACCATTTTACTAAAAAAAATTCATGTAAATTTAAAGGAAAAAAAAAAGAACTATCCTAAGTTGAAAACTTTCAAATCTTAAGAATGTGGAACATATATGAATCGCATTCCAATAAAGTTTATTCACACTAGTTCGACTATGTTTGATCTCTCAACCCTTGACTTCTCACTCTCGAGGTAATCTCTTAGCTTGCGCTTGACAACATTCATAATAACATATAACGATACCATGTAAAAGATTGATGTAGACATTACCCTTACAACTAAGTAATTTCAAATGTATCTTACTTTACTTAGCCTACATAACTTATGGAAAAGATAGTTAGACATATACATATGTTAGCAAGTACTAGCAAATGCAAACTTATATTGAAATATAGTGATATAATCAAGTTTAAACCATGATACAAGTATTGAATCATATTATATATACAAACAATGACTTGAAAAAAAAAAAACAAAAAACATAATAAAAGAGATAGTAATTACAAAATTTGCTACATATTATTGTCTTAAGGATTTTTTTGATAGAGATTCAATTGGATAAGCCTTTGAGAATGATTGGATGAGCTTGCAAAACGGATCACCGTGAGCAAACAAATGGATGATCATTCAGCAGAGCTACTCCAATATTTAAGTTGGATAATGTGAAAGACAAATATAGCAAAGCAAAAAAAAAAAAAAAAAAAAAAGATCGCAAGAGTATGCGTAAATATCCCTTATCAGTAGGATTACTTGGTATTTATAATGGAGAATGGCGAGATAAATATGAAAAGTAGATAAATATGGATCCCGATATAATAAGAAAGCATATTTCCCATTAATGGCGAATCTTGAGATATCCAAAGGTAAGGTGGAGATTATTGGCTTTCATTCTAGGGAGTTGTTCTTTTTGCTGGCGGGCTTCTATTTTCAGTCGAGCACTTTGAACAAGTTGACCAACCTATTGAAGGGCCAATAACACATCTCATGGAGGTGGTTCAATGTCCAAACTACATGATAAAGCTGTAGATAGCTCAAATATTTAAGGAGAGCTTGGTCAAAAGTTCGAAATAAGTTAATCATGACTACTAATAGGTTGGGCATGTTTAGGACACAAGTCTAAATAGCTCGGCCCATGTCCTAAATGGGTGTTCAATTGATATTCATATCTCATGAGATCTTAGAATCGGAATAAATTCAGCACTGAATTACGAAGAACGAAGAGCCTGCTATTAAGGGTCTCAAAATAGCATATCAACACATAGTAAAGTAAACATGTACATATTTATCAAAATTAACTTGTAATTAAGACAATTTTTATAAACTAAAATTCTTTTTGAGTAATATTTTGTTATTAAAAGCTTTTTCAATCACGAGTAAGACATTACTATTGTTTTAAACAACAATATTCCTATTATTCGCTCCAAACCCGTTCTGAGCCCATTCCCTTTGTGTCCCTAGCTGTTCAAAGTAGTTGGGTTCGGTTATTTTTCCTTGAATAGAATAAAAGCCGGTTCCATCCGACTGATATCTGGAGAATTGGAAGTACCCGACCTAGTGGATGATGTTCGGCGCGCATAAACAGAAATAACAATAGGATCAGAAAAGGAGATGTGTTGTGGAGACAATGACAACCCCATTAAGTGATTAAATTAAATAAACACACACCAATGTATCTCCTCCTCACACGTACGTTACGCAGAGCTTTCATGTCTTTAAGACAATGAAAAAGATCCCTTTAGGTTCGAAACCCCAACTCCACTCGATACCCCTCTTTGTCTCCACTCACTGCTCTTCTCACAAAAAACATCTGGTTTCCTGATCAGAGAAAGAGAGCACTTGACTTGAATTGGGTTTTCGTTTTTGACCATGATTTGTTCGGGTCGGATCCTGGCTCTCCCGTACCCGATTAAACCCTTGTCTTTCCATCACTCCGCCACTAGATTGAGATTGAAATGGCAGTGCATGGCGTCTATCGACTCCGATTCATCCTCTTCCTTCGCCACTCCTGTTGATTCCGATTCCGTTGATAAGAACAACCCTGCTGGGTATTAAAAAAAAGTTTCCTTTTCTTGTTTCCTTTGTGAGTGTATGTATGTGTTTGTATCTGGGGCATTGGAGGTTTTCCGACAAGTTCGTGTTTTGATTGCAGATTCTGTATCATAGAAGGACCCGAGACGGTACAGGACTTTGCTAAAATGGAACTCCAGGAAATTCAGGATAACATCCGAAGTCGTCGTAACAAAATCTTCTTGCACATGGAAGAGGTTTCATTTATTATTTGAAACGGATCCCTGAACTTTTCGATTCTGATAAATTGAAAAAATTTTACTGATTATCCAATTGATATTGAGCTTTGATTTCTTACGGCGCAGCTTTCATTAAGTACTTGTTTAATCTTTTGGACTTATCTTTGCTAATGTTGTAGTTTAATTAGAGATAAATATACATATGTTTTTTCAGTCTGTTTGATTGAACCTAAGTAAAATTCAGCATGTTAGGCAAAGTTCCAAGAGCTTATTCGTATCATTATAAACTAATTGCTAAATGGTTAAACAATTTGATTGCCATGTCCCGACCTGTTTAACTTCCTGCTTTCTGTCATATCCAAAGGTTCGCAGGCTTAGAATTCAACAGAGAATCAAAAGTGCCGAACTTGGAATTTTAAAAGAAGAGCACGAAAATGAGCTTCCAAACTTCCCATCATTCATCCCATTTTTGCCTCCGCTGGTAAGTAACTTTAATTCTTAAGTAGCATTTGTCTGCAATCATTATCGAGCTTACAGTTTAATATTGGTCTAGTTAGTTCATTAATTAGCATGTGGTGTAAATCTGCAGACCTCAGATAATCTGAAGGCTTACTATGCGACTTGTTTCTCTCTAATTGCTGGGATTATAATTTTCGGCGGCCTTCTAGCACCTACAGTAAGTTATTTAATATTCTGTCCAACCAACTATAATTTGGCTGCTGATTATGTATTATAAGTGCATAAATGAGAGAATTCCTCACACAAGGATCTAAATTTGTCCTGCCTAACTTCTCATTTTGCATGTTAGTCCTGTTTGATGATCATTTTATATATTGCAGTTGGAACTTAAACTGGGACTAGGTGGAACATCATATGCAGATTTTATCGGAAGTGTACATCTTCCAATGCAGCTGAGGTATGGTTCTCCTTATGGCATTAATATTTTCATGCTAGCTCTCTTGTTTATAGGCTTTGCAATATAATATGTGTACATCTTTTCTGCATGATCCCACAAGGGTGAGTTTAGGAATGTAAAATTACTGTACAATGCATTTCCATGTTTTCCCTCTCCTTTTCTTAGTTGTTGACTATGATGACTACGAAAATTGAGAATATTGAGAGGAGCTTTTTAGGGTGATATTGGTTATTTTACAGATTCCACTGATTTGATTAGGCAACTATTTGTACAATCTGTTTGGGTTAAGTACTGAAGCAGGAAGGAACTGTTTTCTTTTATTCCTGCTTTTTTTTTTTTTTAAGCCTATAGGGTGTCTAGAAACAAGTTTTTCTATTAATGAAGTGGACACATAGCTCATGCATAGACCACGGACAGAAAAAGTTTTTGAAATCTCGAGCTTGCAATTCCATTATAAATAATTTGGTTTTGGATTGGCTTGCCCTCGGTAACTTTAGAATGCATGTTTCCATTCCAAGAAAAAAGGCACTAGATATACTTCCACTTTCAGTTGTGCACTTCTTGGAAAATGCCAAATGGCTTGGGAAATTCGCAAAGAATACTTCTTTGGATTGAAGTTTTAAAAGTTAGGTATAGAATTTTTGTGGGCTATTGGTGCTTAAAATTGCTTTCTCGCACATGGTTACACATTTGGAAGTATATGGCAAACTATTGAGGTTCATTTTTCAAATGGAATACTTATGATAATAGAAATGATGCTACAAGCATTCTTTGCTTCAAATTGCAAGCAGAGATACTTGCCTTGGAATGCCTATTACTCCACAACAATAGATTTGTATGCTCTTGTTTCAGACTAATTGCAGCATCATATGCTGACGGTTCTACTGTTGGAATATGACGTTATCCTTTAGAAATTTAAGTGATTGGGAATTCAATATTTTTGCACCTCTTCATGCTCTTATATTCCATATAGTTGCATGAAAAAAGTTTCATGTTGTAAACTATTGGTGGGTGACATCTTTAAAAATTTGCCTTGACAGCTGATTTCAAACTATTAATTCCCTTATAAAGGTCTGTATATTTTCCTGAAAACATCTGTCGTAGAGGAAATCTTCTCAGAATGAGATCTGTACAATCGATAATCCAAGAAGTGAATCTTGGTTTTATCTTTGCAGAATTTACATTAGTGAGCCTAGAGAGTTGGGCTTATGTTCTTAGCATACTTGTGGTCCTTTTTGTTCTGATTCTTTTGTTTCTCACTTTTTCTTTTATTTTATTCTTTACCTTTTTGTTTTCATTAGCATCACTTTTGTTTATGTAAGCAAACTTTATTGGTTACAAAAACAATTGCTCTTATCCATTGGCCTGTTATCTTTTCCTTTAACAAACTCATGACCCATGTTCTTATACGTTAAGAAATCATCAAGTGCTTTGTTAATATTCCACATACATGCATGTGATCCCAAAGAAACCAGCAAAATGCATAGACAAATCAGAAAACCCAAAACAACAAACCCTCAGTCCCCCTCTTTCATATGATTTGGGGCTTCTTTGTGCAGGGTTTGGAGATGAAGAGAAGGATTTGGAGTGTGTGGTTGAAGGTTTCATGAGATTTTATGTGTGATTTGAGTTTTTTTAAGGTCACATGCATATCATGTAGGATTTTAACAGAGCACATGGCTATTGCATAATGGAAAAGAACACAGGATATGAGTTTGTTAAAAGAATAAGCAAAGGTCAGTTGACTGTAAAAGCGCCAAAATGTAGATTATGTTTTTATATTTTTCCTTGGAATTTGTAGCTATAAGATGCATGTCATTGTGGATCTTTCAAGCTTCAGTGTTTCACTTATGCCAATGATAATTCTAGAAGAAAGGGTGTTTTTTTTGGATAAATAGAAGAAAGGGTGTTTTATCATTAATGGAAAATGGAAATTATGATCCTAGTTCCATTTTCCATTAATGATAAAGAGCTCTTAATGAGCAATTGCCTAGCATCAGATATTAGGAGAGGTAGAAAATAGGGTTTGGTCTGATGTGTATCCCACCTGAATTCTGAGTGCAGCCTACATTATGGGACTTTTGTATGAATTAATTGATATAATGCACATCTCACCATTAAGCATACTCTAATGGTGGGTCTTTTACTTGGCCTACATCCTCTTTTGATATTTAGTATCATTTGTTTCATTGTGTGTTCTTGACCGTCTCTGCCTGATATTGCAGTCAGGTTGATCCAATTGTGGCATCATTCTCAGGAGGAGCAGTTGGTGTTATCTCAGCTTTGATGGTTGTTGAAATAAACAATGTAAAGCAGCAAGAGCATAAAAGATGCAAGTATTGCCTTGGAACTGGTAAAGCTCTGCAGATGTCTCATTATGCAAACTTTCCTTCTGTCAATAGATTATGTCTTGATATCAATTCAGGAGAACATTTATTAGCTAAGCTGTTTAACTTTCTCATATGAAATTTCGCATTAAGTAACCTCGTTTCAGCCACATCATCCCTCTGATATTGAAGTGCTAGTCGTAGCATCAAATAGGACATTTCTCAATTTCTTTATACTGGCAGAAAATAATTAGCCCAAATGCAGTGGCCTAAGAGGAATCATTTTATTGACTTTCTTTGGAGAGACTGCTTGATTTCTGTTGTTATACTTCATTTGTTTCTGTTTTGTGTGTATCATATGAATTTTAACTACAATAATATAAATTTTAATACAGTATTAATTATAAAATAATACATATTCATTTTACAATTCTGTCAAACTAAGGCCTCGTTTATTTCAAGAAAAATATTTTATGGAAAACATTTTTCCTTGTTTTCCCTTGTTTGTTTTGCTGTAAAAGGTGCTTCAAGTAAAAAGCGTTTTTCCTTATAAGGGAAAATGTTCTTCTATTAAAAGCAAAATTCTTTTATTTTTCTAGAAAACGATTTATTCTTTTCAAAACGGAATGTTATTTTCTAATCTAATATTTGGAAACATTTTAATTCTAAGAAAATAATTTTTTTAAATTCTTATTGTAATTTATCTATAAATTATATTGTAAACGTGAAAAAAATTATACTAGTAAAAAAAGCTATAGACTTATTAAAATATTGCCAAAATCAACTAAAACAGTTACAATAATGTATATTAAAAAAATCATTTACATTTACACTTTTGTTTTTAAATAAAATATTTGATATATTATATTTATAGTAACATACAGATATTAATATATTTTGGCATAGCTAAAAGTTATACGGTATTCTCTATGTAAACATCAAAAAAGTTTTTCAATACATTTTAATAAAAATATCCAAACACATGAAAACATATTATTTTTGTGAAAATATCTTTTAAGGAAAAATATTTTACTATAACATGTGATTTTCCTTAAAACAAACGAGGCCTAAGTTATTTTAGTTTTTCAACAGATCATAATAATAATATCATTTGATATAATTACGAAATATTATATCGTATATTGGAAAGTGAAAGGAGGGATAATGGGCCTAGTTGTGGATACATTGGTTAGCTTTGGTGTCTTTAACCATTGATGTCATAATTTCTCCCAGAATAATCTTTAGCTAAAATCAGATTGGTATACGAAAGAAATGAAGTGTTTCTAATTGGTTTTTTTTTTTTTTTTCGATAGAAGCAGTAAAAGAAAACAACTCAAAATCTTGCTGATATCAGTTTCAAATAGGCTAAAATGAAACTTTCTTTCGGTTCTAGTCCATCCATTGCCTTGGTTACTCATGCCAGACATGCTTTCTTTTGTTGTAATACATCCAAGCATGACTACAATGAAACTCAGTTCTTTATCCCATCAGATTGCCCTTAAATTATGCTCATTAACCAACAGCATCTAAGCCATTGTGATTAGATAATAAACTTCCCTCAAATATTATACCATGCTTAGATATCTTAGTGTTTCCCAAAGTTTCAATAAAGGATGACACTCAGATGTGGATTTAACGCTGTTTGCATTTACATTCTTGGGTGCAGGGTATCTAGCCTGTGCTCGTTGTTCCAGCACAGGATCGCTTGTTCTTATCGAGCCAGTCGCGACTGTCAGTAGTGGGGATCAGCCTCTGTCAGCGCCTAAAACTGAGAGATGCTCGAATTGTTCTGGATCTGGAAAGGTTGGACAAGTCATTTGTAGTGATAGTATTTCACAACTTTCTATTCTTAAGAATTGCATGGAGATATACCAAGCCATGTTCTCAATGAAATATTAGAAGATCATTAGGATTAGAGAGCACCAATATTCCATGTCGGCTTTCTTAACCTGGCGTCACAAATATAACCTCATCCATGTGCATCCACTAAGATTTATCATCGAAATGGAAAGTGTTACATTTGTTCATGGTCTAGTTTAACACTTACTGATGCTCGCTCCGGTTCCTAACGTACTCGATATCTTTCCAGGTGATGTGCCCTACATGCCTCTGCACCGGGATGGCTATGGCCAGTGAGCACGACCCAAGAATAGACCCTTTTGATTAAGGGCCACTTCTAGGTTGCCATGTTAATGTGTTAGAAAATGTATAGCATGTTTCACCAGAATAGTTCCTCAAATTTAATGTATTCTGGAGCCAAGTAGTTCTTAAGTTTCGGAATATACGAACAAGCTTATAATGCATGCTGTGATGCCCTAGCTGGTTGAAATTGACTTGGACTATTAACATTTTGAGAGAACTCAACATCATTTGTAGTTGCTCACATAGCAAAGTTAAACTTTAAGATATATTTAACCCACTCAATCGGAACCCCAAACCAACCTGACTCCCTAAACAAAACGCAGCCAAAGCCATCCAACTCTCTAACAACTGATCACAACTTAATGGAGTGGTAAACCATCACCATCTAATAATCCAATTCCCCATTTCTAATCCAACATGAAATTGGGAAGCTACTGAGATGGGATGTCCGAGCGGCTATGAGGGTTATGTATGGTTCAGCAGCTCAAGATCTATTTGGCTAGTTTTGCACGGGCTTCCATGCAGGTTACTTACGTCTAATCAACTTGTTCAGAAAGCTTGCATGTTATTCAACTCTGCATGGAGGGGAAGCAGAGTATTGTTGGCATGATTCATGAGACAATTAGAAGATGTGTAATTTATTCTTGGTTTTATTATATTTCATGTTATTATTTTGAGTTTTATGTTATTAATTTCCAACATTATATTATCAATCTCCCTGCAACAAATTTAGGGTTATTTTATCTTTTATGTTTATATCCCTACTATAAGCAAGGCATTTTATTATTATTCTCTTATGTTGTGTTTTGTATATGAGAATAGACTCCGAGATTGGAATCATGATTTCATTTCTTTTGCTATGTTAGAAGTGTTTTAGAATGTGCTTAGAATTGGCAATTCTAGATTTGGGAGAGAATTTGACTTTGCTTTATAGGAATAGACTCACAAGTTTTAGAATGTGCTTAGAATTGGCAATTCTAGATTTGGGAGAGAATTTGACTTTGCTTTATGGGAATAGACTCACAATTACATTTCACCTTATGACTAACTATAATAAAAGCGTTTATATATATTACTATGTGCACATTTAATTCTATTTTAAATTTGTTGCGACCAAACATAAGATTGGAATAGAATCAACAATCACATAGACATTTCCAAATACAAGAATAGAGTTATCATTTAGTTTTGATTTCATTTTAGACCATTTTTACATTCCTAATGTGACATTAGGTTTTCCAAGGTCTAATGTAAATAATCTATCATAACATTATATTTTCATTAGTGGAATTTCATATAGAATCAAAACCCTCTTTGAGAACCTATTCTCTATAATCTTAAGTTTTAATCAATTCTTAAAATCATGGAGAGCAAACCTTATTGAAATTAATCAATATGTGCCATCATATTGATTGGCTAATTTTAAATCCCTTTTATTTAACTTGTCATGTCATTAGTTGTTTCTAAACACCTTCCGTAATCTTAATTATGATGTCATATAAATTTAGAGAGTTAGAACCCAGTTTATATTTTCTTTAGTGTTGTCATATCATTAGAAAGTACATCCGTATCTATTTAAAATTTCTTTAATCATGAATCATAAAAAAAAAACTATAAAAATAACAAAAACCTAGAAAAGAAACCAATTTCTTTTCTTTTTGAAATTAGTCATTTCCACTCGTTAAACTCAAATACAAAATTAATCCATATCAGTTGGGAATTAACTTTGAACTAGTGCCTAGCTCAGGGAGTATTGTGAAAACAAAATGTGCATAGCCTTTACTTTTTCAAGTTTTCCCCTTAGTGAAAGCATATAGATGAATTAGAAGCTTACCATATTAGGAGTACTTATATCGTATGTTCATAATTTACATCACACTTTATTTTATTTTTGGATAATCATTACAATTCCTTCCATTTTCATTCCCTCCATTACATAAATAAAATGAAAGGAATCAAATCCCTCATAATTTTGTCCCTTCATTTTCTTTCCTTCCATTTTCATTCATTCCAATTCCTCCCCTCATACCAAATATAATGTTAAGTTTCAAGGGGTAGTCAAATGACCATTGTATGACATTGCTAGTTGAAAGTAGTAGCACATATTACTTTCTATAAAACAGCTTATCAAACATCTTCGATTGACAACATTGCTAAGTCCAAGTTTTGAGGTAATGATAGGAATGGTAGTAGATTGACTTAAGAAGGCAATGTATTAGGGCATCTTTTCTTATTTAAGGTCAGGCTTTTGAGGATATTTTGTATGTGCTACCTATTCAAGGGGTAAAGATCATTTTAAGGATCCAATGACTTCTAAGCTTAGGATTAGTTACTATTGACTTTGGACAGTTTAATAATAAAGTTATATTGGAATAGCAAAATGGTGCAATTTAAAAGAGATAATAATAAAGCATTAAGCCAAATTTTACATCATCAATTGTAGTGTATTATTCAAATTAGTGTAATTGTAAACCCTACAATCAATTACTCGTGATTTCGATTGGCCAAAGGATCCAATCGAGTCTAAATTATAAAGTAAAGCTAGAAATATTAGTAAAAATGATTCTGTAAGTTTGAATTTAGGAAAATAGGTAATAAAATAAAAGAATATAAAATTTCCAAATTTTAAGTATATTACTCGTTATTTATCGAAAATACGTAAAATATATTTCGATAACTAACGAATCGCTAAAAATAAATTATATGTATACTAAAAATTATGAAATAACTTAAATAATATTTATTTATACCATATATATATATTTACATATAGGTAGAAATAAGCGTAATTACTTAAAATACGCGAAATAGGCTAAAATAATATTAAACAATTAAAGAAAATGCATGAATAATTAAGGAAAAATCAAGAAAAATAAGAAAAATGAGGAAAACTCCAGAAAGTGGTCGTGACAATCTGGAATTGAAGAAACAAAATCTACCAATTAAAATGCAACAAATAGAAAGTGAAAAAAAAAAAAAAGAAGAAATAAGGCAATTGTCTTATCTAATTAATACAAAATAATTCTCCAATACCTCTATAAATAGCAGGAAAATTTCAGAAGCTCATTTGGTTAGTTTGAAGAGTAATAAAAATAGAGAGAACCAAAATATTGACTGTTAGAATTAATTACAAAAAACTTACTCAAATCTGTGCAATTAGGGCTTCAAAGAGGAAGTAACACTCGACGAGCACCTGAGAATGGACGGTCACCACCACTACACGGTGGTGGCAGTGCCCAAACCGGTCGACAAGGCCATAGCAGTAGATGGGGGCCGGATCTACTCACATAGGTGAATTTGATTTCCAACCCGATTTTGTGTAATTTTGTAAAAATATTAAATATTATTAAAAAAATTATGAAATTTATTATTCTTAAATATTTTAGTATGTAGATTTAGGGAAAATTTTCATTTTGATGAATTTATGTCTAAAAATATACTGTATTTAAGAAATCATGCAAAATTAAGCATATTTCGGTTTAGAAATAAATTATCTTAGGAGTGTAGTTTTGAGCCCAAAATTTTTGTGTAGACTACTTAAGGGTTATAGAATAGTGCTATGAAGCCATTTTTCAAAAATTAATTTTAAAAAATTTTAGGCCTTAAAATGATGCACAAAATGGGTAATTAAGGTTAATCAAGTAATTAAATGAGTAATTACTGATTTGATGCACAATTATATGTTTTAAGATGTTAAAATCTGATGGAGTATGCTATTTGTAGCATTTGGAGGGTTAGATGTAATTATTAGGATATTATGTAGTAAATATATAATAGGTAAAAATGATAAATTTTAAGTTTAATTTTGCAAATTAGGATAATTAAGAGTAAAATCTAATTTAGGATGAAATTACATATTTTGAGATGTTAATTGATATTGGGAGATAATATTTGGAGTGATAGAAATATTAAATATATATTATGTACATAATAGGTAAAATACATAATATGCAAATATGAGAAATATAATAAATAAAAAATATTATAATAAAAATTGATATTATATTAATAATAGGAATTTATATAAAATCTGGTAAGAGACTTAAATTAGGGCAATTATATGAAAAATGTAAGATTTTCTCACATTAGGAGTAAATTTGGTAGTTAAATTAAGATTAAGATGTATCGCATGGACTAGAACACTAGTCAGAGATTAAAAACGATATTTAGGATATTTAAAGATAATGTGATTAATTTCACATTATGGGTCAGAATGATTTCTTTGGGTGTATGTATAAATCTCTAACAAAAAACTGAGTTAAAAACCTAATTTAGAAATCGATGTGAAAACTGAAACGGATCTTAACATGATTTAAAAAGAATTGTAAAAGACTTAAAAACCTAGATAATTAGGTATATTAAACCCTAAATAAAAGATAACAATAAGTATTATAGGATAAAACCAACCTCTAATAGTTATATAGAAAAACTGAAACTAAGTTTGTATTATAAGGATGATCGGCGATGGCCTGAGCGAGTTGGACCTCGACTGAGCAAGCGGGACCTCGAGTAAGCAAGCGAAGAGTCCGAGTAAGTTGGGATTAATATATTATTGTATTTTAGAGGTTTGAAATTGTACTTGTTCGTACTTGATGATATGATTTTATTGTGCTGTTTTGACTTGTATTATGTGATTTGTATGAAATGATTGATCATTCTAAACTGAACCTAATCAAATATATGATTTGTAATTATAAACTGGACTTGCATAACAACCCATTAGGGGAACATTAGAATTCTTCGGCAACATTAGGATTCTCTAACCAAATACTAACCCCTTTGGAAAGGATAGCACTGGATGTCATAATCGGTCTCTTCTTCATCCTTAGTCAAACTAAGTGATAGGTGAAGAGATCGCGGCAAAGTTGAAGTCAATGGTTTGAAGGTAGTTGCAGGAAGAGCGATGTCTTAATTGCACAAACCTGAGTTTAGTCATGAGCTGTTGCATTAACGGCAACTCCTCAACCCGAATTAGAGTTAACACAATTTCTTTAATCTCACGACGGACCGAACAACGTTGTGTAATGGTATTTGCATGTTCATGTATTGCGTCTAACTAAATTGGTTGATAACCTTGTTTATTTTGGTGGTATAGTTTTAAATCTTCCGTCCTAACTTACTGAGCTATGATTACTCACATCTCTATAGATGTTATTGCAGGTTGCTTATATCAACCTTGAAGGTAGCAATTGCGAGATCCTAAGAAGCGAGGATATAAATTGAAGATCAAATACACTTTCTAGTTAGATTTATTTTAAATTTTTTAGCATTAGTTTATAAATTACTTAATTAAATTGTGGCTAGATTGCTAAATCTTGTAAGATACTCATATTATTTTAATGTAAGTATGTACTTTTCTTAAGTTCATAAGTAAATAACTTATTTAAATTATAAACTGTTTATTTCAAAGCGACTTAGTCGTGGACACCTTATATAAATCAGGTCTAAGATAAAGGCTATATGGCCAGTTTCTACTTTAGAATGGTTTGTACAGTGGGACTGTTATGACTCTGTTACTTCGAGGCATGACAGTAGTCACCTCGTGTTTTCAATTATTGGCATAGCAAGCACACTTTAATACATTTGAGAATATTAATATGATGCTTTTAAGCATGTATTAGGTAAATTTTCCCACATATTTGAGGCATTATCGTCACTTATTAGGCCACATGCAACACTTTATTCATTTGGCTAATGGTGCCTTCCTTATTAATGTTCGGCCTTCTCATTATCTTCATTTTTAAGAGCTAAGATTGAGAAGCAAAGTAAAAAGATATTAAATCCGAGATTATTCAATATAGTGCTAACCTTTTTTCTTCTCCAATGTTACTATTTAAGATAAAAGATTGCACATAATGCTTTTGTATTGATTATTGTGCATTGAATCGATGGGTTATGGTGATGAGTTTTCTATCTCTACCATTGATGAGCTACTTGATCAATGATAAGGTGCCTTAATGTTTTTTGAACTATGTTTACATTTTTGTTGTCACCAAATCTACATATTCCTTAATGACATTGAGAAGATAGTTTTTTTGTAACATTTTGAAGGGTATTACCAATTCCTTATTATGCCATTTAGTTTAAATAATGTGCTCACAACTTTGTAAACTATAATTAATAGACTTCTCTAGCTATATTCATGTAAGTTTGTCATCATCATTTTTTTTAATGACATCTTTGTTTAAAGTTGATCTTTAGAATTACACCTAGAGCATTTGTCTCTTGTTCTACTAAGTTATTTTTGACAAACAATTCTATTTAAAGCAATGTAAATGCTCCTTTGGCAACATATTATAGAATACTTGGGCATGTTGTAACTAAAATGCAAAGAGGTTGCCATAGTAGAGATTAGCCTTTGCTACAATCAGTAAAATAATATAGGCTTTCTAGGAACTTTCAAGTTATTATATGCACTTTACTAAGGGCTATAATTCTATTGTTAGCCTATCGACTAACTTGTTATGAAAACTCAAAAGATAACTTTAAGTGGATAGTAACTACAATTGTAACTTTCAAAGCCTAAAGAAAGCTTTGATAAATGCCCCGTTGCTCTTCCCAACTTTACTAAGTAGTTTATGGTAGATATGTATGCATTTGGAAGTGGAGTGGGCACCGTCTTACTTCAAAACAATAACCCTATCTAATACAACTAGAGTGATTGGGCCCATTTCTCATGTGTATTCCAAGTAGCCCAAAGATTTTTGGTTTTGCTACTTGATGTTTTAGTTGCTACTGGTAGTATAATGAATAAAGGACTTGTAATGTGGCAAGTAAAAGTAGATCTGAGGTGATAAGAATTTATACTTGGTACATAATAAACAAATTGCTGATGTGGCGTACTTAGTAGCTATTTTTGGAGACTTGTTTCTAGAAGTTAGGGGCTATAAATAAAGGGAAGTTAGTTAAAAAGTGGCAGATATTTTCTTCCTTCTTGTTTGGGATTTCTAATTGAGAGTTATCTAACGGTTTTGAGCTTATAGCTTAGGTAAGACTATTAATTTCAACAATCTATAATTATTGGAGCGTATGTGTGTTTTTCTTGATTTGAACATTTGTGTTCTATCAATTAGTATTGTCTTGCAGGAGATTCTCTAGTTATTGTAGATTGATATGTTGAATTTACGAATTAATCATGACTTGAATAGAAAATTGAATCAAAGAATTAGAGAAGAACATAGATGATACTCATGGTGGTTTGCCACAGATTCAACAATAGGTTTCTACTATGGATCATAATCATAAGGTTAAATTGATTGTGATGGAATAGGGAAAGAAATCTCTTCAATCTATGGTGAATAATTATGGCAAGAGTCATAAAAATTTGTAGACAATAGTGGCTTCCATTCAGGAAATATTGAAGGATGTTTTAGTTCATTAATTGAGTAAGAGTGTGGCAAATAAAAGAGGAGAAAACTCTCAAGTTGCTATTATAGGAGTAAGAAAACATTCTAATAGAGTTTTTGTTAAGTATGATGCGACAACTAATTAAGAAGATCATATTGATTCTCGTAATGACAATGTAGATGGCGAGTGTTAGTCTATTGTAGTGCGCATAACTCTTCCAATCTTTGAGGGATTCGATCTTGCCAATTGGATAGTAGCTATAGGGTAATACTTTGAAGTCCACAAGTTTAAAGAAGATAGAAAAGCACTTGAAGCACGCTGTATATACAAGAAAGATCAATCTATTGGCTTAAGACACTTAAACATAGGATTCCTAATCTAAATTGGGAAATATTAACAACAAAACTTTTGAAGAGATATAATAGAAGTTCTTCTAACAATCCTTTTATATGATTGTCTACCTTATGACAAACTACTATTGTAGAATAGTATATTGATGATTTAGAAGCATTGTTGTCACAAGCACCAGCAGTGACGGAATTGCAAATGTTAGGGTATTTTTTAGGAGGGTTGTTAGAGAAGATTTTCATTTATGTCTCAACTTTAAGGCCTATAACTCTAGCTCAAGCCATGGATTTGTCATTTGATGTAGAAAAAGAGTTTAATTATGGAGTTTATGTGTCTCCAACGTGTCATGCCTCAAAACGGCAAAGTCGTAACAGTCCTATTGTGCAAACCATTCTATGATAAAAGTTGACAGTTCAGCCACTATCTTAGACCTAATTTACACAAGACGTCCATGCCTAACCTGCTTTAAAGTAAACAGTTCATAAATAAACATGCTATTTACCGATGAAATTATAAGGAATACATATTTATTCTAAAATAATTTAAGTATATTACAATATTTAGTAGCTTGAACATAATCTACTTTGAGAAATACATAAAAACTTTAAAGATAAAATTCAAACTTGTGAGTGTATCATATCTTCAGTTTTATATCCTCACTCCCCAACATCCCATAGTTGCTAGCTTCAAGGTAAATGTAAGCAGCTTTCTAGCTAGCACCCGTAGCAATTTCTATAAGGATGTGAGTAACCACAGTTCAATAAGTTGGGACGGAAACTTAAAACTATACATCAAACACAAGTAGAGTTATTGACCAAATTAGTTAAATATAATGTATGTTCAAGTAAATGATATCGCACGACATTGTTCGGTCCGTTGTGAGATTAGAAAAATTGCACATGTTCTAATCCGGATTAAGCAGTTTTCATTTAAGACAACAGCTCACGACCAAACTTGGGCTTATATAATGGAGACACCGCTCCTCCTACGACTACCTTCGAACTATTGACTTCACCCTTATCATGACCTCCTCACTTGTTGCTTAGTTCGACTAAGGATGAAAAAAAGAACAATTATGCTATCTAGCACTATTTCTTTCTAAGTGGTCGTTATTTAGTCGAAGAACCTTAAGTTTTCCCTAATGGGTTGCTATAAAAGTCTGATTTATGTTTACAAGTCATATATTTAGTTAGATCCAATTTAAGGTGTTCAATCATTTCAAACAAATCATATAAATACAATCCAGAGCAGTAAATCAAAATTATATCGTCAGCTCAGAACAAGCACACGCGTACAACCATCTAACAAGCACAATCAAGTATGATTTCAAGCTTTCGAGCACTACAAATTAGTACTCCAAAATACAGTAACTTATTAATCCCAACTTACCTAAACTCTTCACATGCTCATTCGAGAAGCAACTCGTACTAACCATTGCCAAAAATCCCTATAATACAAATATTGTTTTAGTTTTTCACATAACAGTTGTAGATTGGTTTTATTCTATAATACTTATTGTTATCTTTGGTTTAGGGTTTAATATACCTAATTATCTAAGTTTTCAAGTCTTTTACAATTATCTTTGAATTAGGTTAAGCTCTGGTTCAGTTTTCGTATCGATTTCTAAATTAAGTTCTAGTTTTGTTTTTAAGTACAATTTTATACAGGAACCCTAAAAACTTATTTCGACTCATAATGTGAAATTAATCACATTATTTTCGGGTATCCTAAATATTATATTTAACCCCTAACCAATATTTTAATTTATACGGTATACCCTTTAATCTAACTTAACTACGGAATTTACTCATGATGTGAGAAAATTTTACATATTTCATATAAATACCTAAATTTGAGTCTCTTACTAGATTTTGTTTATATTCCTAATATTATTATAATATCAATTTTAACCTAATATTTTTCTACTTATTAATTTCTTATACTTATATATTATGCATTATCATCTAATATGTACATAATATACACATCTAAAATTCTCATCATTTCAAATATCATCCCTTAACATCAAGTAACATTTCAAAATATCTAAATTCATCCCAAATCAAAATTTACACCTAATTTCCCTAAATTATAAAATTAACTTAAAATTTATCGTTTTTACCTATTACATATATACTACATAATACCCAAATAATTACATCTAATACCCTAAATGCTATAAGTATCATTCTTCATCAAATTTCAACATCTTAAGACATATTATTATGCACTAAATCAGTAATTACTTAATTAGCCCTAAATTAGTCATTTTATGTATCATTTTAAGGCTTAAAAATTATCTAAAAATTTCGAAAATAAATTTTTGAAAAATCCCTTCATAACACTATTTTAAATTCCCTAACTAGCCTACACAAAAATTTTAAGCTCAAAATTACACTCTTAAGATTATTTATTTCTAAATAAAAGTATTCTTAGTTTTATACGGTTTCTTAAGGATAGTATATTTCTAGATATAAAATCATTAAACTAAAATTTTTTCTTAAATCTACATACTTAAAAACCTCATAATACCAAATTTCATAATTTTCTAAGCATATTTAGTATTTTTAAAAAAATATGAAAATCAAAAGGAAGATCGGACTCACTGGAGTTGGTGGCTCCGGCCACCAACGGCAACCCTAAGTGTATCAATCGATCCAGGCGATGGGTGTGCGGAGTAGTGGTGGCGGAAGTTTTGTTCCAGTTGGTAGTGGGTTGTAAGTTCAATCCAATTGCCTTAATTGTACAGATTTTTTGTAATTTTTTTGGAAAACCCTAATTCTCTCTTGTTTAAGTTCTCTTTATTTTTTTTTACTCTCTTAACTAACTAAATGAGCTCTTGAAAAATTTTGGTTATTTATAGAGCTCTAAGGGATTTTTTATGCATTAAATTAAGGTGACATTTAGCCTTATCTTATCTTATTCCACTTTCTATTTATTTAATTTTGATTGGTTAAATTTCCATCTTTCTTTTCCAGATTACCATGACTCTTTTTTAGACTTTTCTATATTTTCCTTGATTTTTCCTTAATTATTCAGCATTATATTGACATATTTCGCGTATTTCTACCTAAATGTAAATTAATATATGGTACAATTAAATGCTCCTAAATATTATTTATATTATTTTATGATTTTTAGTATGTATATAATTTATCTCTATCGATTTGTTAGTTATCGGAACTCGTTCCATACGCTTTTGGTAAATAATGGGAAATTTGCATATAATTCAATATTTTGATAATTAATTATTTTATTCTTTATTTTCCTAAATCCAAACTCGTAAGATCACTTTTATTAATATTCCTAATTTCGTCGTAAGATTTGAGCTGAATCGGACAATTTACTCAACGCCCTAAATCTGACGAATCGAACCCCGAACATTAAATAGTAAAACTTACACAACATATAGGCGCAACAATAATGTCAAACAATTAGGCTATACTAGCCGAACATATTCACAAACACCTAATGTGATAACTTAAAACAACCCAACTAAAACTCCTTCAATCAAGGTATTATCTGCTTTGATGTCAAATATTATACGGTTTTATTCTTTAGTGCAGTAGCTTCCCTAAAGGTTACCCATCCTGGGAATAACCTAACTTAAGCATGCTTAACTTTGAAGTTTTAACGTATCTTAAGTTACTACACCAAAAAATGCCTCGATAATTAAAGTTCCTTCTCTTAGCATTTAAAAGATATTACAATCCACTCCTCTTACAGAATTGACATCCTTATTAATTTTGTTACATAGGTCCAAGAACACCACCAAGTAGGGACTCTGCCCTTCAAGCTGGTAAACTACTTTTATATCACTTATAACAACTCAATCAGAACTCTTCTTACTGAAGTATTGTCCATTTTGACATGATACATCGCACGGATTTATCCCTTGGTGCAGCAGCTTCCCAACTATCCATTATTATTATTATTATTATTATTTTACTTATTTATAACACTAATTTTAAGTACATTTATATATAATATATGGCTATTTTTAAATTTTAAGTATACACCTATGCATACAATACATATATTAGCTATTTTAATCCTAACTTTAACTTTATTCCATTTACAATTCCCATCTCTAAAACCTTGGTATCAGGTTCTAATAGGCTTCAGGGTATCAACCTAATCAATTTCCAAGATTTAGGCTATGTTAGTGACTTGCTCGTGCATTCTCTATATGCCACAGACCTGTTTGGAAGCTTTACATGCGTAGAATACCTATTTATGGACTCTTCTCGAATAAAAACATTAAGGATAGATAGGCCTACTCGACCAAGTCAGCTCTTCCAGGTCGATTCAGCTAGATCTACTCGACTCGGCCGGTTTTGCTTGGCTCGATTGGTCAGCTCAATTCAGGTTAGCTAGGATTTCAGGTCTACCCAAGGTAGGTCATCAGGGCCTCCAATAGCTCATCAGCCCAACTTATTAGCTCTTCACACCAAATATCTTATTTGATTACTTATTTTTTCTTATATTATTTGAACTTTCTATTTTTCTTAAATTACCCTTTATTTTTGTATTTATAGGGATGCTACTAAGGCATCCTTTTACTCCTTTTATTTTACAAGTTTGCCACCATGTATAAATAGAATACATGTATAAGGTCTAGACATATTTTGGTATAATAATGAAAAACCCTTAAGGCTTTTCTCTTGGAAAACTCTTCTTCAACTACTCTTATCAATTCTTTTAGCAAGGATTGTAACAAGCAACCTTATCACTCAAATTGGTGAGTAACATTTGATGAGTCGTAGTCGTATAGGATCTTGTTGATGCTTCGTATCCAGCTTGATAGCTTACGGATTTACTAAACCCCCCTTTTTATTTTCTTGTTCTTGTTCGTTATTGTTCCTCTCCATTTATCTAACCCTAGAGACCCATAAGTTTCATTGGTATTAAAGTACTGTTTCGAAAGGGAGTGTATAAGGTTTAATGGAGTTTTTATGTATATACATACTATTGGCAGCTGCTGCGTTTCTTCCATAACTACCATATTAAATGTGTTGAAGTTGCTGCTTGATATTCAAGAAATTGCCTGTCTATTGATTTTGTTGTACAATAAAAAATTTATTTATTAGAGCATTGGTGATTTAAGTTTATGCCAATACATAAGGTCACCTTACTCTTAGGATAATCTACAACATCCTTTGCATGGAGTTGTTGACTAGTTCGGTTGATGTCTCTTTTCTAAAACCCGTAGATGTGAGATTTATTAAGTATATTAAAAAAAGAGCGAAAAAAAGAGTAAGAAATTAAGGTATTCGAAGTATTGGGTATCGGGCTTGATTTTTTTTGGGTTATAAAATATTTTTCTTAACTCAATTAGTACTAAATTCTAACTCATTTAATACTAATCCTCGACTAAGAGTTAATAAAAACTTGGTTTTTATTTTAAAAATTGTTTTAGAGTCATCACTCGATCGAAGTCAAGAAAAAAGAGAGTTAAGTTAAATTGATTAGGTGAACCAATTTAACCTAGCTATTGGTCTACTTTTAAACCAAAGATTGAGTCCATGGACTAATTTTTTTAAATCCTTATAGGTACCACTACTGACTTTCCAAAATTAGATATAACTTTCAAAATCATCCTTTTTAAAACAAAATTTTATCACCAGTAAATGAATTGAATTGGATTTATTTTACAAAAATACATAAGCTATAGTTTACCAAAATAAACTGAAAACTAATTTTTTTACAAATTTTATGTTGTCCCAAAGATACCTATGTACCTGTTAGTTGAGATCAAACGTTCGTAATTCATATATAAAAATTTTTGTTGGGTAGGTTGATTTTAATTTCTGAAAAAGATCAAGCTTATGTTTTTCACCTGATTTGAGTTTATTTAAGAAAAATTTTCTAAAAGAGTTCTAAACTTGATTTATTATTTTGAAAATTCTAAGAAAAGTCCTAATTTTGAAAAGGTCAATTTTGTTTTTATTGAAAAATGATTTTTTAAGTGGTAAAACCCATTTATTATTATTTTTTACTTATTTTTATTTTCTCATTATTATTCTTTTTATTATTAATATATTTCTCTCTTAAACAAAAAAAATAAAATAAAACTAAGCTTTTTCTCTTTTTTCTTTCCTTTTTTTTTTTGGTTTCTTTCTTTTCCTTTCCTTTTTCTTTTATTTTTTTATGTTTACAATTACATTGGAAGTTACAATAAAAAAAAAAAAACATACATACTCAAAATACACAAAAAAAAAAAAGAAACAAAAAACAAAGTAGAACGAGGCCAGACTAAGTTAGGGGAATGCGCACACAGGCTGGACTTGGGTAGGAGAGCAGGTTGTTGGGACTAGTTTAGAGCTCTAAAGAGTTGGATCTAAGTTATAGTGAAAGTGAAGTAGCAGCAATTATAAGACCCACAATCAGCTACCCAAAATTTAACTCGTAGAATTTAGAGCGATCGGTTAAAGAATCTGATCTGATCTAATCTAATCTAATCTAAATTATCAAATAAAGTTAGAAATATTAGTAAAAGTGATCCCGTAAGTTCGAATTTAAGAAAATAAACAATAAAATAAAAGAATATAAAATTTCTAAATTTTAAGTATATAACTCGTTATTTATCAAAAATGCGTGAAATGCATTCCAATAACTAATGAATTGCTAGAGATAAATTATATGTATACTAAAAATCATAGAATGATCTAAATAATATTTAGGAATATTTATTTGTACTATATATGAATTTACATGTAGGTAAAAATACACGTAATTACTTAAAATATGCGAAATATGCTAAAATAATACTAAATAATTAAAGAAAATTCATAATTAATTAAGGAAAAATAAAGAAAAATCAGAAAAAATAAGGAATGATTCAAATTTGGGTCGTGGCAGCTGGGGAAAATAAGAAAAAAAAATTAGTCAATTAAATTAGAACAACACAAAAGGTAAATTGGAATAAGATAAGGCAATTGTCTAATCAAATTAATGCATAATAATTCCCCAAGATCTCTATAAATACCCCAAATTTTTCAAAAGCTCATTTTGGATGTCAAGAATCTTAGAAAATTAGAGAGACGTGAAATTGAGAGTAAATTAGGATTTTACAAAAATTTAGCAAAAATCTATACAGTTTGGGCTTCTAAAAAGAACTCAGACCCGACAAGCAGCTAGGAGTAGACGGCCATTACCACCACCACACGGTGGTGGCAACACCCAGGTGGGCCAACACACCCATGGCCACCAACGGTAGTCAAAGCCACCCAAACCGGTGAATTTGATTTCCAATTCGATTTTGTGTAATTTTATAAAAATAGTAAATATTCTTAGAAAATTATGAATTTTATTATTCTGGAATATTTTAGAATGTATTTTTTTAGAAAAAAATATTATTTTGATTGAAATATGTCCTGTAATGTATGATCCTTAAGAAATCATGTAAAACCGAGCATATTTCAGTTTAGAAATAAATGATCTTAGAGGTGTAGTTTTGAGCCCAAATTTTTTGTGTAGACTACTTAGGTAATATAGAACAATGTCACAAAGCCCTTTTTCAAAAATGAATTTTCGAAAATTTTAGATAATTTTTAGGCCTTAAAATGAGGTATAAAATGAGTAATTTAGGGTTAATTAAGTAATTAAATAGGTAATTACTGATATGATGTACAATTATATATTTTAAGATGTTGAAATCTGATGAAGTATGATACCTGTAGTATTTAAGGTCTTAGATGTAATTATTAGGATAATTATATAGTAAATAAATAATAAGAAAAAATAGTACATTTTAAGTTAATTTGGTAATTTAGGGTACTTAGATTCAAATTTGATTTGGGATGAATTTAGACATTTTAAAATGTTAATTAATGCTCAGAGATGGTAATTTAAGTAATAGAAATATTAAATGTGTATTATGTACATAATAAGTGATAAATAGAAAATATTAGGATAAAAATTGATATTATATAAATAATAAGGATATATAATAAATATGATAGAAAACTTAAATTTATGTAATTATATGAAAAATGTAAAAATTTCTCACATAAGGAGTAAATTCGGTATACTAATAAAAATTTAAGTGTACCGGGAGGAATAAAATACTGATTAGGAGTAATTATGATATTTAGGATATCTGAAAGTAATGTAATTAATTTCATATTATGAGTTGAAACAAGTTTCTACAATTCGGTTATAAAACAATACTTAGAAATTGAATTAAAACCTAATTTAGAAATTGATGCGGAAACTAAACCCAAACCTAGCCCCAAACCCAGAATAATTGTAAAAGATTTGAGAACCTAGATAATTGGACATATTAAACCTTAAGTTAAAGATAACAATAAATGTTATAAGTTAAAAACTAATCTATAACAGTTATATGAAAACTGAGACAACGTTAATATTATAGGGATGATCAACAATGGCTTGAGCAAGTCAGACCTTGAGTAAGCAAGCGAGGAGTCCAAGTAAGTTGGGATTAATACGTAGTTGTATTTTGAAGGCTTGAGATTATACTTGGTTGTGCTTGTTAGATAGATGGTTGTGTATATGTACTTGATTTTGAGTAATGCTATGATTCTATTTGTTGTTCTGACTTGTATTGTATGAAATGATTGATCACCCTAAACTAGACTTAACAAATATATAGCTTGTAACCATAAACTGGACTTACATAGTAACCCAATAAGAGAATATTAGGATTTTTCGGTCAAATACCGACCCCTTCGAAAGGGATAACGCTAGATAGCATAATGAGTCTCTTCTTTATCCTTAGTCAAACTAAGTGATAGGTGAAGAGGTCGCGACAAGGGTGAAGTCAATAGTTCGAAGGTAGTTTTGGGAGGAGCGGTGTCTTTATTGCACAAACTTGGATTTGGTCATAAGCTGTTACATTAACCGTAACTCCTCAACCCGGATTAGGGTAGGCGTAATTTCTTTAATCTCATAACCGGCCGAACAACGTCATGCGATGGCATTTGCTTAAACATGCATTGCATCTAATAAGTTGATTGGTAACCTTATTTGTGTTTGTAGTATAGTTTTAAGTCCTCCATCCCGACTTACTGAGCTGTGGTTGCTTATAGCTCTATAGCCTTTGTTGCAGGTACTAGTAAAAAGCGACTTACAATTACCAAGAAGCGGCTTACAATTACCTCGAAACTAGCAACTGCAGGATCCTGTAGAGTAAAAATATAAACTGAAGACCGAATACATTTTCAAGCTTAGGTTTATATCTAAAGCTTTTAGTATTAGATTTCAAATTACTCAGGTAGATTATGATTAAGTGGCTAAACCTTGTAAATGAACTTAGATTATTTTAATTTAAATACACAGTTTTCTTAAAATCATAAGTAGATATCATGTTTAAATTATGAACTATTTACTTCAAAACAGGTTAGTCATGGACGCCTTGTGTAGATCAAGTCTAGAATAGCGGTTGTAAGGCCAACTTCTATCTTAGAATGGTTTGCATAGCAGGGCTGTTACGACTCTACCGCTTCGGGGCGTAATAGCAACGTAAGGGGGTACCATCAACTCAATCTAAACAGAAAAATGAAAGGGTGAAAGTGGATTCGTGTGTTTCTTATTAAGGGTAATCGAGCAAATTATCCGATCCAACCCAAATTTTATGACGAAATTAGGAATATTAGTAAAAGTGATTCTATGATTTGGATTAAGTAGAATAAGCAACAAAATAATTAAATAACTTAATATTGAATTATATGTAAAATTTCCTGTTATTTATCGGAAACATGTAAAATGAATCCTAATAATTAACGAATCAATAGAAATAAATTATATGTACACTAAAAATTATAAAATAAAATAAATAATATTTAGGAATATTTATTTGTACCATATATATATTTACGTGTAAGTTAAAATACTCGAAATTACATAAAATATACTAAAATAAGACTAAATAATTAAAGAAAATTTATAAAAAATTAAGAAAAAATCAAGAAAAATATGGAATTATCTAAAGAATAGGCATGGCAAGATAAAAATTCAACAAATAGGATTAGGCCACTTAAAAGGTGAAAAAGGAAAAGTAAATGGGACATTTGGCACAAATGAACTACTAATTTATCTAAACCTAACTATAAATTCAATAAACTACTTCCAAAACTTCATTTAGTCAGTTTAGAATCAGAAAAAAAATTAGGGAGAAGAGAGAAGAGGAGAGAAAATAATTTTACTAAAAATTAACAAATTATTGCGTAATTAGGGCTTATAAAGGGAACCTACACCCGACGACCATCTGGAGAGGAATGGTCACCACCACCAAATAATGGACCCCACGTCTAGAGCTACAGACAATGGTGGAGCCACCAATGGTCACTGGAACCTTATTGATTGGTGAGTTTCGATTTCTTTCTTGAATTTGTTTGTTCTAGTAAAAATATCAAATATGTATGCGAAATTATGAAATTTGGTTTTCCTAGGTATTTTTGCATGTAGACTTATAATATCAAACCATATTTTTAAAATTATAAGTGTTTACATAGGTTCCTTAAAAACAAGTTTGATTTCGACGAATTTTGTATAAATTTTAAAAAATAGTAAAAAATGTTATTTTGAGCTAATTTTTTGTGTATATATTCCTTATATGATATATTTAATTTACATAAAAATAATTCTTTATAAACTACATGTCTGGTATTTATTAAAATTATTTTGTTAAATTTGCCATGTTTTTCATATGAAAGAATTGATAGGTTCTTAATTAAATTCTTTAATGAATTTGAATTGTAATGACTTCTCAAGCTTAGTTATGATTTTGGAAATATTTAGTTTGAATCTTATAATTTTATTTGATCATTTACCTAATTTAAGCTTATTTTTAGTAAATTGGACCTTAAATCAGTATATCTTATTACTTTTCATGATCATAATATAACAATCATAATTTATTGATTATAATATATTTTCTGTAGCTTTATTGGAGTTTGAGGCATTAGTTGTATGTATTATGCATAATATGTACTAAATATGTAGATAAATGGTATATTTTAAGTTAATTTTGTAATTTATTATTAATTAGATATAATTTTTTATTTAGGATATGATTAGACATTTGATATGTTATTGGAGGATGAAGGATGAAGAATGATATATATAATGTTAGAAGTATTAAATAGGCGATTTAGGAGTGAATTATGTAATAATACATAATATGTAAATATAGGACATTTATGAGTAGAAAATATTATGCCAAAAGTGATAATATTGTAATAATATTAATATAAAATAAATCTTATATTAAATATAAATTTACATATTTTTATGAAAAATGTAAATTTTTCTCACATTAGAAGTAAATTCAGTAGCTAAATTAGGATTATGATGTTTCGAATGTACTAAAGAGTTGGTTAGAAACCAAATATGATATTTAAGATACTTAAGCATAATGTGATTAATTTCACATTATAGTTCAAAATGAAATCTTAAGATTATATATATAACATCAGTAGTTAGAACCGAATTAGAACCTAAATCGAAATCGGATTGGCAAAACGAAATTAGAACCTATCCTAAATTAAGAATAATTATAAAAGACAAAACCTAAATAAATAGATATATTAAACCCTAAACAAAAAATAATAATAAGCGTTCTAAGATAAAACCAATCTATAGCAGTTATGTGGAAACTGAAACAATAGTTGTATTATAGGGATTATTGGCGATGGCCTATATGAGTCGCACCTCGAATGAACAAGCGAAGAGTTTATGTAAATTGGGATTAATACGTTACTGTATTTCGGAGTACTAAATTATAGTAATCGAAGGCTTTAAATTGTATTTGATTGTGCATGTTAGATAATTGACTATGTACATGTACTTGTTTTGAGTTTGATAATATGATTCTGATTTATTGTCCGGCTTGTATTTGTGTGATTTGTCTAATTGATTGAACACCTTAAACTAGATTTAAGTAAATATATGACTTATAATTCTAAATCGAATTTACATCATAACCAATTAGGAGAAACTTTAGGTTCTCCGACTAAATACTAACCCCTTCGAAATGGATAGCGCTTAATAGTATAATTGGTCCCTTTTTTATTCTTAGTGGAACTAAGTGATAAGTGAGGAAGTTGCACCAAGAGTGAAGTCAATAGTTCGAAAGTAGTCATGGGATGAGCAATACATTCATTGTACAAGCCTAGGTTTAGTCGTGAGCTATTACATTAAATGAAAATTCCTCAACCCGGATTAGAATGGATGAAATTTCTCTAATCTCATAACGGGCCGGATAACGTCGTATGATAGCATTTTCTTAAGCATGCATTACATTTAATTAAATTGGTTAATAACCCTGCTTGTGTTTGATGTATATTTTTAAGTCTCCATCCCAACTTACTAAATTGTAGTTGCTCACATTCCTATAGACGATGTTGTAGGTGTTAACTAAAAAGCAACCTATAATTACCTTGAAACTAGCAACAATTGGATCCTAGGGAGTGAGGAAATACATCTAAAGAACAGATATATTTTAAAGGTCTTAGCTTTTATTTTAGAATCTTTCATTTTCAAAGAATGTATCACTTAGGAAATATAATACAATGAAACCTTGCAAGCATTATTATAATATTTAAATCCTAGTGTATATATGTATTTTCATACTTTTTTCAGTAAATAATTTATTTAATTTATAAACTGTGTCTTTTAAAGCGAGTTGATTATGGACACTTTATGTAAATCAGATCTAGAATAGCAGTTATATGGTTAATTTCTATCTTAAAATGGTTTGCATGGTGAGACTGTTATAACACTACCACTTTAGAGCGTAATAGTAGGTAAAGTGCCTCAATGAATAAGTACGATTTGGGTGGTCATTAGAGTTTGAGCAACACTGGTAGTGTTGGTTCAATGTCAATAAGAGTTGCTGGGTGTAAAAGGAGAGTATGGTTCTAGGTTTTAGGCTATGGCAAGTTCGGTCAAGGAGGGTGGTTAGGGTTTTGTGTGGCAGAGGATGGTAAAGCAGCTACGTTCTCTGGTTAGGGGCAAGAGGGATTGGGTTTGAGTGCTAGTGATGTAAGGAGATTTGTAATGGTGGTAAGCTTACTCAAAAATGATTAGAGAGAGAGAGATGCGCAAAGAGAGAGAAAGCTTGAGAGTTAAAGAGATAGAGAGTTTGAGAGTTTAAGGAGATGAATGGTGAGGTTGATGTTGATTCTGGTATTGGCAATGAAGCTTGAATGGCCCTTTAATATAATTTGATCATGGAAGAAATTGGAATGAATCAAATCGCTATTAATTTGAGATTGAACATGAGAGGAAAACCAAGATTTGATTTCAAGTTTAGGTGCAAATTGGTGTTAATTTTTGGTCAAAAACCCGTCCTTGATAAAAAAAATCAAATGGAAGCTTTGATTTTTATTATTAAAGCTTGGATCAAACAAATTCAACTTGAAGGAAAATTCGAGTTTTATGGTTTTCTTGACTTCTAAGGCTAAATTTGACCTACGAAATAGTTAAATGAAAAAGCGTTTTTTATATCGATCCATAATATCCGAAGTTTGATTGTGATTTTTCCTTTGATTTTGTGAGAAAGAAAAAAACAAAGGAAATGGATCAAAAAAAAGCCAAAAATTGAGCACACCAAGCATATTTTGCATAAGAAAGTGATGGAGAGAAAGGAAAGGGAAAGAAAGGAGATGAAAAGGATGTTAATATGACATTAAGTCAGTCATGTGATCTAATGATTTTATGTCACGTGTCTTAATAAGATACGTATCTAAACATGTGGCATAGGAGCCAACACATTATTGTGCCACGTGTCAAAGATGCCGACATAGCACTACATAGGGCCATGTATCCCCTCAACAGACATGTAGCCCAATGGTATTTTGATCAATGGCAAGTATGCTTTATAGAAAAATCAAAAGCACTTCATGCATATAGTGAGATTTGAACTCAAAATCTCTATGTCAAATGTAATGGCACATTAAAATATAGTACAATTAGACTATTAGTTTATATCTTTTTCATATATATAATCAAATTATATATATAGACTTGATCGACTTAGACTATATTTAAATTTAAATCTAAGCCCAAAATTCCCCTTCTCCTTTTTATTATTTAAGACCTTAAAACAAAATTAAATTTTTCTACTCTAATTTTTAAACTATCTACTTCTTTCTTTTTTTTTTCTTTTACTTTTCTAATTTTTTGTATTTTTTAGATTTTTTTTTTGTACTTTTTTTTTAAATCAAAACCCTTTATATTGCTCTAAAAAAAATTTTTAAAAATATAAGGGAATAAAAATAAAATGTCTATGTTTAGGTTTCTCGAGGTTGTAGTGGGTACACTCACTGTGTTGTGACAAAGGACATAGGAGAGGAACGATGGAAGGAGCTCTGAGTCCAGGCAATTGTGGGTTTCCTAAGGCTTGTTGGAGACATTTGATTGAGATTATCGGGGATGCGCATTATTAATTTTTGGGGGTTTTGAACAATACGACGGAAACGACAAAAGGTACTCAACTGTGAGTGCGCTTTTTGGGTATTCAGTGGGTATTCGATTTCTTGCATCCTCCGCCTCAGATCCTAATTTGGGAGTTCATTTATGGATCAAAGGCAATCATGTTGGTGGTCGACTTGTTGTAGCAGCGGGTTTGTGAGTTTGGGTGTAGCGGCTACCAGAGTTGAGTGGTGTAGCGACACTGCAATTTTACGTAGTGTGTAGCGAGAGGTAGTCACACCCTATTGTGTTTATTGGAGAGTGTGTAGATAAGGTGGAGTTACATGGTGGTTTGCGGATTGTGCAAAAGTGGAGCATGTATGCTGTACTTTGTGAATGGTGACCAAGTGAATTTACTTAATGAGCGTACGGGCGCTGTAGTGTACAGAGGAGAGGTGGTGCACCGGTGTTAGTGAGGTTTGGTGGTGCAATGGTGAGTTATTAGTCGAGCTCGAGAGGCTGCAATAATGTATGCAGTAGAGAGTGTGTGTAGGGTCATGAACTGAGGTGCATCAGCAGCAGGAACGTTAGAATGCAATGGTGGCCATTGGAATTTGAGTGTGCGAGACACAGTGAAAGTGCTATATTACGACTCTGATTCACAAAAAAAAAAGAGACTCATGGGAGTCGTGAGTTGCTGAGTGGTGGTTTCTCTGGTGTGGTGGTGTTTATTGAGGTGAGCGACTGAATCTGTAAGCTTGGCGTGGGTAGTAGTAGTGTTAGGCTGTTTCCTGGTGGTATTTGCATGGTTATGTTAGTGCTTGAAATAGTGTTTGCCGTGAGTTTATAGCCATGAATTTCCGTGCTGCTATGTGCGAGAGCCAAGGGTTTCCGAGTTCGAGTTGCGAGATCATTTGATTGGAGTGTACCGTATTATTATAACTAAGCTGAACTACTAGTGAAAAATTTTCTGATCTTTCTTTATGTATCGAGCTTTGTAGGAGTCCGAGCTACATCTTAATTGCAAATTGAGATCTATACCGAACTTCACACTAGTCGAATTGGAGTGTGTGCCGACCAAGCTCTCGTAACAATGCTTATCTGAATTGTGTACCAAGTCCGAGTTGCTGCGTTGAGATTTGTTCGCCCGCTTGAGTTCCGAGCTAATCTGTGTTGTTGTCAAGAAGCCCAAAATACCGAGTTGTGTTCGTGTAACCAAGCTTTTCTTCAAGCTTTTGTCGAGCTAGGATCCAAGTGTAGTGCTGCACGGGGAGTGTTCGTGTGGCTAATCCCTTGGTGCGGAGAGTGAGGCCCATTGCTAACCGCGCCAAGCTGAAGCTTGAAGGAGTAGTGCTGTCCACTTTTACTTTAAAGGTTACTGAGCTGTAAACAATTCCATTAATGCTGTCCTATTATAAAGTTTCCTAACCGCTACAGTTCAAAGTGCCAAGCTGAAATTGGATACGAGCGAGCTGCTATATCAAAGAGTAACTGTTGCCTAGTTGTTCTACTTTGTGCTCGAGACTGAAGTGCAGTTGAGCTGTTGTGTTGCTGTCCACATTTCAAAGAAGTAACGACTTACTACTTCCTTTAAAAGACAATCTTCGAAGCTACCCTTGAATTGCCGGAGTAGGTCAAAGCCGAAGTGTCCCAAATAGTTGTAGTCAGCCATTGAATGTAACTAAGTGTGTGTTGCCTTGTTTAGCAAAGTGCACACTCGAGTTGAAGAGTTGTGTCGTACTTATAAGTGTACGGCCAAACAAGTGTCAAGTGCAAGTGTGTGGTTGGGGCTGTATATTGTATGGGAGTTCTGAGTCGGTGTGTCAAGCTGTGAGCTATGAGAAATTCAGTCGTAGACAAGTGTTGGATAGTATTGGTCATTACCGAAGTATATTGTTGTGAGCCGAACTATTATTCTCAATTTACCAAGCCCTGATTGTTGCACTGTGCTATTTCTCCGTGTTGCCAACCTATTGTCTCCTTGCATGTTGACAAGCACTAAAGCCTAGCTCTTGATGTGCCGAAGTTACACAAGCTTACAAATTATTGCACACATGTTGAAGTAGATCAGAACATTGGTTATTGTCTAAGTTCAACATTATTGAATCGAAATTTATTTGACTTGGCATTTAGAACTCAATATAGACATCGTAATACACAAGGCTTGATGATGAAATCTTCTTACCGAGTTTCAGATCCTTTTTCCCCTTATGTGTTGGAACAATTAGATATTCTACTTACTAGGTTTAAAGAGATTAAGGATGAAATAAGATAGTAAAAGAACTCTCAATTAGAAAATACTGAAGAAGAGAGATCTGGGGGAAAGGAAGTAAGAGTTGAGGATAAGAAGCAATTTGAAAAGGAAGGACAAGAAATGTTGCTACTTAGAGCTCATGTTCTTGATGTGATCCTATTGCCATTGACGCTTGGTGCTAATGATGATCATAGGTACTACTATATTAACCATCTTTATGCTAGATTTTTTTATTTTGATCTACTGATAGGGTTGTTTGAAGATTATATATGTCGTAGTGGTATTGTGCTTGTTAGATGTTATAGGCTATTTATTAGTGCTTTTCGAGGTCATGGTGATGGATGTTCCTATTTGAGTTGTGTTGTTCTTATCCTTAGTTCTCTTTCATTGAAAGAATTTGAAATATATAGATGAAGGAGAGAAGAATGAAGTTGTGAGGAAGTGGATGAAGTGATAACTGCTGAAAATGAAGTTGAGGGGCTAACATTAGGAAAGCATGAAGTTTTAAGAATACTTGAGGTTGAGTAAGAATTTAAGGTCTTACAGGTTTAGATCCCCCTAGCTCATGTCATGTTTGAGCTCGAAGTTGTGTTATTCTTCATGATTGATAGCTGCTAATACTACTTAGGGATAATTGATCGAATACATGATGAGTAGAAGGAAGGGTGTTTAATGAAGAGCTTGATTAATCACACTCATGATGAGTAAAAAGAGTGCTAGATTGTGTTTGCTTTGATTATTGAGCTAAGCTATTGTAGTCCATTTCCAAGTTTTGGGTTAAAACTTTGTCAAAAGGGAGATGATGATAAGCTTTAGGGTACTGACTTAATCAATTTCTAAGCTTTGGGCTTTATTAGCTCAATTTAGGTCTACCAATTCTACTCGGCTTGGCTAGTCAACTCAATTCAAGTTGACTAAGATTTCAAGTTTACCTAGGGTAGGTCTTCAGGGTCTCCAATAACTCACCAACCCAACTTATTAACTCTTTACTCTAGATATCTCATTTCATTACTTATTTTTGCTTATATTATTTGAACTTCCTATTTTTTGTATTTTTCTTAAATTACTCTCATATTTATTTATGTATTTATGAGGATACTACTAAGGCATCCTTTTAGTCCTTTTATTGACAAGTTTGCTACTATGTATAAATAGAACACGTGTATAAGGTTGTAGACAAATTTTAGCATATCATCGAATACCTCTTAAGACTGTTATCTTAGAAAACTCTTCTGTATTCACTCTTATCAATCCCTTTAATAAGAATTACGGTGAGCAACCCTATTATTCGGATCGATGAGTTACATCAGGCGAGTCGTAAGCCGTGTAAGATCTTGTTGATGCATCGTATCTAACTAGACAGCTTACGGATTTGCTAACCCCCCCTCCACTTTATTTTCTTGTTCTTATTCATTATGGTATCTCTTCGTGTGTCCAACCCCAAAGACACATCAGCTTTACTTAAGTGAACACCTTAAGAGGTAGGGCTAATAGTTAATACCTAGATTCTTATCCAAGTTAATATAAATCTTAACAAACAATTATATCCAACAATATGTAGATCCACATCATCAAGTACAACCAAGCAATACACAATTAAAGTCAATCTAGACAATAAACAAGCTCAACTCATCCAACAACATATACCAAGGATTTTGCAAGGCGTTTCATGACTCAATAAATAACATGTCACATTCATTCACATATACTAGATCAATCACATGCACTACAACTAAATAAGTTAAGAGTAGATAAAATCTAATGTAAAATATAAGCAATCCACTTACCTTGGTAATAGATGGTTGACCCCCTAGGAAGGTATTACACCAAGAGACAAAACTATACGGCATTTGTTCCATGCTAAAGCGAATAATACCTCGATAGCGGGAGTTCCAGTTGTATTGTTACAAGTGATATCAAAGTAGTTCACCAGCCAAAAGGGCAAAGTCCTTGTTTGCTAGTGGTTCTAGACTTATGCATAGTTATCAAAATCACGATTTTACTATTCATTTGAATACATAAAATCGGTATAATTATATAGAATTGGTAAAATCATAAGCCGATAGAATTGTACATGAAAGTTCATAATTTTACTAAATATCTGTACATAAATGTATATCTATTTTAATTAAGAAAAACATTATAAAAGTATACCTATAGAATCGTATTTTTGATTTGCAATTTTGATTAAGTATGGATTTGTGTAATAAAACCAACAAAGACACCAGTTCTGTAAAGGGGCGAATTGTAATACCTCTTAAATATTAGGAAAAGGAACTCTAATTATCGAGGTACCTTTTGTTATGGGTAAGTACGATTCGATTTGATTCGATTTGGTACAGTGGTTTGGTACAGTTTACCTTCCTTACCAAATTAAACCTAATATAACATTTCAATTTTTTCTTAAAATCAAACCTAACCATATGATTCAATTAATAAATTTTTTGAACCTAATTACAACCGATTCGGTTTGATTTGAACAATTTATGTTAAATTTTTGCTGAACAATTTATGTTAAATTTTTGTTAAACATTTTTATCTCTAATAACATATTTTTCGTTTCATTTAAATTTTATATATTCTCGATTAATTTCTCATACATTTATCATGTGTAACAATACATAACAAAAAGTTATATAAAATCTTAATAAACCTAACTTGATTGAACAATGATAAGAGACTTTGTTTCAACGAACAATAATAAGAAAGGAAAAGTAAAGCTACTTGTATGAAAGCGATATGAAGAAAATAAAAGAGATATACCAATGATTGGAAAAGAGATGAGAGACATGTAAAAAGTCCTAAGGTCAAACCTTTGATTTGAAAATATATAAGAAAAAGAACAATTTATAAAAGAAAAATTTCTAAATGTGAAATTTTATATGAAACTCGCTTAACTTAATCTTAATAATTAATCGAAAAGTAAGACAAAAAACAACAAAATATGAAAAATTTGATAAAATCCCTAAAAATTGACGGGAAAAAAATAAAATAAATATAAAACAATTACATGAACTTTGTTTTGTTTAATTAAACTGTTCAGTTCAATTCAATTTAGTTCGCATCGTAAACCGTTTATATATAACCGAACTGAACTGTGAATCAAACGATTCATAAAAAAAAATCAATTTTTTGGTTTGATTGGTTTGGTTTGGTTTAAGTTCAATATGTGGTTTGTAGTTTTTTTTTTTTTTTTCCTAACCTTACTTTTGGTATAGTAACTTAGAGCACGTCAAAATTCTAAAGTTAAGTATGCTCAAACGAGGTCAATCCAAAGATGTGCGATTTATTGGAAAGCTATTGCACAAAGGGACAAAATCATGTGGTGTTCTAGACTAAAGCGAACAATGGCTTAATTAGACAATACTTTGGTTGAAAGAGTTCCAATCAAGTTGTTATAGGGATGTCAGACGCAACACAGTTTTGTCTCTTGGTACAACGGCTTTTCAAGAGATCACCCATCTTAAGATTGGCCTAGCTTGAGCACATTTAACTTTGAAGTTTCGATGTACTCTAAGCCACTAAACCAAAAGATACCTCGATAGTTAAAGTTCATTCTCCTAGCATTTAAGAGGTATTACATAACTAGACTACTATTGCTTCTTCAACTACTCCATCTGCTTTTGTGAATCCTTAGGGAAGGGATTCAAATCAATTCCCTATTCTTAATAAGTTTGTAAATACTTGGTCTTCTCAACAAAATGAGCCAACATCAGCTCAAGGCAGTACTTTAGTAGCCGCACCACCTACTTTGAGCTAAACTCATCTTGTAACCTATGATACTCATGGTCAAAAGCGGCTTTATACTCAGAATATTTGGATAAACGTGCTAAAGGGCTTTGTTTTCTCTATAGCCAGCCTTTTAATGTATGTCATAAGTGTCTAAATAAATCCATGTAGTTCTTGGTTTTGGAAGATGGATCTAATCATTTACAGGATGAGTATGTGGACAAAGAAATTAGGGAAATAGTTGCCATCCAATCTAACAATTACATAGATGATGGTGGTAAGGAGTTTGTCTTTATTGGCTGTCTAAACACACCAAAGACATTAAAATTTCAAGGTACTCTTCTATCTCCCTCAATTTCTATTTTAGTTAACAATTAAGATAGCCACAATTTTATTTCAAGTAGCTTAATTCATGACTTATAAGTTACAAGTAGATAAGTTTTCTATTTTTCAGGTGAAACTGGATGATGAGAGTGTAGTTGAATCTTATGGTGTTTGTTCTGAGGTACAATTGATGATTTGTAGCCATGAATTTACAATCATTTGTTATATTTTAGAGTTGAGAGGTTCGATTTGATATTAGGTGTTGCTTTGCTTGAATTACTAGGAGAGGTTTGTGTTGATTGGAAACGCATGGTCATGCTATTTCTACTAAAATTAGTGATTGTGTTATGCATGAGACTTTTCTTTATATAAATTCAATGCCACTTATCGTTCTTTGAGTAAAATTTTTGAGTTGGAGTCAAGAAGTATGATTGGTAGATTAGCAATCAAGAAGTATGATTAGCAGCTGCATTCCACTAAAAAATTGGAAGAACAAGATGTTGATGATCCTCATCTAACTTCTTTGTTGATTGAGTTTGTTGTTGTGTTTGAAAGAATTAGCACCTAATAAGCCTATGGATCATTGTATTCCTCTTATGGAAGGCAAGGTTCCTCTTAATGTTAGACCCTATAGATATGCTCAAGTGTAGAAAAGTGAAATTAAGCGGTTGGTAGAATTATAAATTTTAAAATGGATGTAAATATCATTTAGGTACAAACTTTTAGTAGAATTATGAATTTTAATATATAATTTTATAAATTTACGATTTTACCATTTTTGTACAATTCTATATAATTTGATGTGCAAATAAATAGTAAAATCATAATTTCAACAACTATAGCTAAAACTATCATACCAAGTTCTAGTCCTTTTTCTAGTCTACTAACTTTACTAAAGAAAAGAGAAGGTTCTTAGCACTTTTATATGGACTACAATTGCCTTAATGAAGCAACAACTCTAGATAAATATCCAATACCCATCATAGATGAACTTTCATACGAATTGTTTGGTGCACAAACTTTTTCCAAAATTGATTTCAAAGCCAAGTATCACCAAATTCGGGTGGTTGAGGATGACATCCCTAAAACCGTTTTTAGGATTCACCAAGGCCATTAAAAAATCTTGATGATGCCTTTTGGTCTCACAAATGCACCGGCCACATTTAAACTACAATAAATTACTTGTTTAGACCTTATTTAAGGGAGTTTACACTAGTGTTCTTTGATGATATTTTAGTTTTTAGTGCTAATTTAGATAGATATTTGGAGCATTTGAGGATTGTCCTTTCCTTAATACAATCACAAAATTTTAAAGAAAATAAAAAGAAGCGTTCATTTGTTGCACATTCATTAGAATTCTTGAGGCATATAATATCTTTTGAAGGAGTAAGTATGAACCTAAATAAGCTACAAAGTGTTTTAAACTGGCCCATACCAATTTGCCTAAAGTAGTGCATGGTTTTCTCAAATTATCACAATATTATCGCAAATTCATCAAAACTATGGAAAGATTGCTTAGCTATTAACAAATTTGCTATAAAAAGATAGATTTCATTGGTTTGATAAAGCTCTATAGGCTTTTAGAGTATTACAATAGCTTTGGTGAGTGTTCTAGTTTTGGCTATGCTAGAGTTTTCTCTACCTTTTATTATTGTTTGTGATGCGTAAAGAAGAGGAGTAGAGGTTGTTTTAATGCAACAAAATAGACCAATTGCTTATTACAGTAAGGCACTAAGTGATAAAAATTTGGCTAAATCGACTTATGAAAAAGAATTACTGGCTTTAGTTCTTGTTATCCAACATTGGTATCCTTACTTGTTAGGTAGGAAGTTTTTAGTGCGTACAGATTAAAAGAGTTTAAGGCATTTACTCCAATAACGCATTATTACACTTGATTTGTAAAAGTAGCTTTTAGAATTGCTCAGGTATGATTTTACAAGTGAATATAAATCTGGTTCTGAAAATACAACAGCTAATTCTTTATCTTATGTTCAAGATGAAGTTGAATTAAATGGAATTTCTGTTTCTATTTAGTTAGATTTAGAGGAGATTCATGCGAATGTTCTACGTAATTCTACTTTGGCCATGAAAATAAAGCTGTTAAAAGAGGGAAAAGATGCAGGCAAAGGGTATCATCTTGAGCATGACACTTTATATCATTATGGTAGATTAGTTGTGCCTGTTGGTTTTCGATGGGTTAATCTATTTCTCCATGAATTTCACTCCCCACCCGTAGGTAGGCATGTTGGTTTTCTTTAGACTTACAAACAACTGTCTTCTAATCTGTTTTCGGGCAAGAATGCGTAGGGATGTGGCTTTTTTGTTGCTACTTGTGACGTTTGTCAATGCAATAAGTCACAAACTCTTGCTCCTGTTAGGTTACTCACTCTTCCTCTCGCTAGGTTACTCAGTCATCCTCCCATTCCTTGTTGTCACATCCCAAAGCAACAGAGTTATAATAGTTCTACTATGTAAATTACCTTAAGATAGAAGTTTAACCTTACAACTATTATTACAAATTTGATTTACATAAGGTGTCTACGACTAACCCGCTTTGAAGTAAACAATACATGAAATAATGATGTTATTTACCTACAGAATTCTAAAAAACACATATTAAGATTTAGATAAGCTAAGTGAAGTCTCCATAATTCAATAACCTAGTTTTCTTAAGTATTACATAGTTTGATAATAAAAGATTAAAAAGTAAGAACGAAAGCTTCAAAGGTGTAACTGTTCGTCAGTTTTATATCCTCACTTCCTAAGATCTGGTAATCACTAGCTTCAAGATAATTATAATGTCGCTTGCTAGCTTGCACCTACAACAACATCTATAGAGATGTGAGCAGCTAACCATTCAATAAGCTAGGATAGAGATATAAGATTATACATCAAGTACAGGCAGGGTCATTAATCAATTATTTAAATGAAATGCGACAAACAAATGGCATCACACGACATTGTCCGATCCATGGTGAGATTAAAGAAATTACATCTACTGTAATCTAGATTAAGGAGTTTTAGCATACATGCAATAACTTACGACCAAATCCAAACTTGTACAATAGAGATACTACTCCTCCTACGACTACCTTCAAACCATTACCTTTACCCTTGCTACAACCTCTTCTCCTGTCATTTAATTCAACTAAGAATAAAGAAAAGACCATTATGCTCGAACGCTATCCCTTTTGAAGGTTCAGTATTTCGTTGGAGAATCCTAAACATCCCCTAATGGGTTACAATGCATGTCTGGTTAAAATTATAAGTCATATATTGTTAATTCTAATTTATGACAATCAATCAATGCAACCCAATACAACTAACCACAATTAAGAACAGCAAGCTAATAGCATATAATTAAGTTAAAAACTACGCACACAAAAGCATGTGCACAAGCAAGTTACCTATAAGTATAACCAGGTACAATCTTAAGCCTCTAAATATTATAAAACAGTACTCCGAAATATAGTTATATATTAATCCCAAACTTATCTAGACTCTCTACTTGCTCATTAGTGTGCGACTCGTATTTTAACATTGCCATTAGTCTCTATAATACAAATATTACTTTAGTATTCATACAATTACTATATATATAGGCTTTATTTTGTGATTTAGATCATTATCCTTAGTTTAGGGTTTTATTATACTCAATTATTCAAGTTTCAAGCCTCTTATGATTAGTCTCATTTTTAGCTAGGTTCTAATTTAACTTGTTATTTCATCTCTAATTCAGCCTCTAAATTAGGTTCTGATTGAGCTCCTGCTTATACCTTATTCACAATTCTCAAAAAGGCCTCCTGACCTATTATACAAAGTCTAATTAACTTACCTCAGGTGAATGTAGTCTCGGATTTAGGTTCAAATCAACTCCCTAATGTATTATTATCAACCTTACCTCTAATTCAGCACCTAAATTAGCTTCTAATCCGCAATCATTCTATATTTTCACATAATTTCCCCACAATTCAATTCAGTATCTTAATGTAAGTATAATATACAATTTAATACTACTCCAACCTAAACCAACTATACTCAATTCTATTATTTGAGCACTTCACATATATGTCACAACTATCAAAACTACACCCTCAACATACGAATCGAATACCCCCAACACTATAGATTTATTCTTCCTACATTAACCAGCATCATAATATGTCAGAATGCTCACCAAAACAGAATCTAGCCTAATTTCTTAGAAAACTATTAAGTATATTTAGAAAAATAATCATTTAATAGAATTTTTAAGGCTTAAAAATTAGATAAAAATATGGGGGAAAAAATCATGAAAATCTTTTCATGGTAATAATACACACCATAGGTGTTTTACAAAAAAAAAAAAAAATTAGAGCCAAAACAACATCAATAGGGTTTTTGAAAATGAAAGCAAAATAAGTTTAATTTTAGCCATTTATTAAGAGTGTTATATTTAAAGACTTAACTTAAACAAAATAATATTTCCCCAAAAAGCTATATATAAAAATATTCCAAAATACAATTTTCATAATTTTTGGAATCACTTTTCTATTTTTAATGAATTAATAAAAATCCAATCAAGTTTAAGAGCTCACCAAAAACCATCTTACAATTTTCTAGAATTACCTACACTACTCATTTCAACCTCTCTCCATTTTTTCTTGATAGCTAAATACCTAAATGGAGTTAAGATGGGTGAATTCCAAATTTATAGACATAGGTTAGGTCAATGAACTATTTCTTTTAGGTTACAAGTGTCTATTCCTCTAATTTAATCCTCATTAGATATCCCTATCACTACTTTTCTTTTATTCGAAACCACATCCCAACTTGCTATGCCACCTTCTAGCATAACACGTCATCTTGTTAAATTTTTATTAATTTTTCTATATTTATTTAGTATATATTAAGTATTTTAAGTAATTTCGATATTTATGCTTATACGTAAATGTATAAATAATATAAATAAATATTCCTAAATATTATTTAAGCTATTTTATAATTTTTAGTATATATATAATTTATCTCTAACATTTCATTAATTATCGAAACTTACTTTATACGTTTTTAATAAATAACGAGTAATACACATATAATCTACTAATTATAACATTCAATTAGTCTGTTATTTTAGTTTCTTAAATCCAAACTCAAGGGATCACTTCTACTAATGTTTCAAGCTCCGTTGTAAAATTTGGATTTAATTGAACAACTTATGTAATTACCCTAAACTTTACAAGTCATTTTCGAGTTGACTGATTTTCAATTAATAGTTTATTTTTTGTAGGGTCTCACACTTCTGCTATCTGGGAAAATATTTCCATGGATTTTATTAATTGTATGCCTAAGTTCAAAAGGTTTGACATTATCTTGGTGGTTGTTGATAAGTTATCTAAATATGGGCATTTTCTATTGTGCGTCATCATTATTCAACTAAAATGGTGGCTGATTTGTTTATAAAAGAAGTTGTTTATTTTCATGGCATCCCCCATACAATTGTGAGTGATCAAGATCCACATTTTATTGGTGCTTTTTGGAAGGAGCTTTTTAAAGCTCAAGAGACTCAGTTAAATTACAATATATCCTATCATCCCGAGATGGATGGGCAAACAGAAGTGTTAAACTGTTGTTTATAATGTTACTTACGTTGTTTTGCCTTTAAGAAGCCTCAAACTTAGGTTAATTGGATCCTTTTGGCTGAGTATTCGTATAACACTTCCTTCCACTCGTAGGCTTGAATGACTCCTTTTAAAATCGTTTATAGTCGATTGCATCCTGCTTTCCTACTTATATTCCAAAGGAGGTTAGTGATCAGTCTTTGTTAGCAGCATTACAGGAGAGGGATGCCACTTTGGCGTTGTTACGTCGCCATTTGGATGTAGCTCAACTCCGAAACTATCATCAAGTTAATAAACATCCTCATTATATATTTTTTAAGGTGTGTGAGTGGGTATTTCTTTGCTTATGTCTAGTTGTAAATGTCAAACTTAAGTTGAATCATGGTTCTAAGTTAGCGCCTAAGTATTATGGAACATTTCAAATAGTGGAAAAGATTGGGGTAATGGGTTATAAGTTGAATCTTCCTAATGGTTGCCATTTGCATACTGTTTTCCATGTTTCATTGCTCAAGAAATTAATTGGTTCTTCTTTGGTTGCTTTTGTTCTTCCATTTGATTTGCTGCCTATTGAGGACTCTCAGCTACATGTTCCCTTTCATATTTTATGCTATCGTTTTTGTCATCATAATGGCCAAGATGTTCCTTAGTTTTTGATGCACTAGTAAGGAGAATTTGTAGAGGATTCTTCTTATATGGATGTAGCTTCCTTTAAGCTCCAGTTTCCTTCTTTCATCCTTAAGGACAAGGATACTTTAAAAGGGGGTATTGATATGACAAGAGTGATTAGGCCAATTTCTCATATATATTCTAGGCAACCTAAAGCTTTTGGCTCTATTACTTGATGTTTTAGTTGCTGTTAGTAGTATAATGAATAAAGGATTTGCTAGTAGTAAGGAAAAGTAGATACTTAATAAAAATAAAGGACTTGTTGATGTGGCAAGAATTAATATTTAGTACATAATAAATAAATTGCTGATGTAGCGCACTTACTAGCTATTTTTGGAGAGTTGTTCCCAAATGTTGGGGGCTATAAATAAGGGGACGTTAGTTAGAAAGTGGCAAGTATTTTCTTCCTTCTTGTTTGGGATCTCTACTCAAGAGTTCCCTAAGGGTTCTGAGCTTGCAGCTTAGGTAAGATTGTTAACTTCAACAATTTATAATATGCTTGATTTGTTGGAGCATGTGTCTATTTTTCTTGATTTGAACTTTGTGTTATATCACTATCCCTTATTTTAATAAAAAGTTGCCTTCTTGCTTATCACAATCATTAGCATAAATTAGGGAGTTATATTCTACAACTAAGGTAGTAAAGAAGTGGCATTAGTGTTTACACTATTCTCATTTCATTATAAAATAGACCATCAAAGTCTAAAGGAGATCTTAACTCAAGCTATACAAACCCCTATACAAACAAAAGTAGTTGGCTAAGTTGTGATTGCATAATAGTGTGCAAGATTGGCCCATATAATTAGGTGATTGATGCTTTATCCAAGTAAGATTTTAATCACCATTCTTAGTTTACCCTTTACTTTCATTTTCTTGATACTTTGAAGTAAGTGCAGATTACTCTATTTGAGTTTTGAGGCATCATTTTTTACTTGCCATAAGGGACTATTATGAAATATCATTACAATAGAAGAATTAGTTACTATATTTTGATTGTCTTCTCTTTGGTGGCTTAGTCCTGTTTTTTTATTTTTTTTGTTATTATAGCTTCATGCATTACCTTCTTCTTATTATTTTGTGGTTTTAAAGACTTATAAACACATTACTTCAGCAATCTAATGGGAAGGTATGCATCATCACGTCAAAGACTATGTCAAAAACTACATAGTCCATCAATAATAGAAATATACTACTAGATCATAAGGCTTTTAGCTCCACTACTTATTCTTGAGCGTGCTTACGAAGATATTAGTATGGACTTTATCAATCGTTTACCAAAGCCATAAGGATATACTATTATCTTAGTGATAATATACTACTTATTTAAGTGTTGTCAATTGGGCCTTAAAACACTAATTCCATTGGCATGAACTGTTCTTACACATGCTAGTGAAGTTATGTAGGTACCCTAGGTTGATTGTCTTTAATCAAGATACCATGTTTATGAGTAAACTTTAGAAAGAGTTATTTACTCTTAGCAGCACTAAGTTGAATGTAAGCGGCATCTACCATCCTCAAAGCGATGATTAGACGAAAGTGCTGAATCAACTATTTAAGTATTTGCGATACTGTTTGAACAATTGTCCTTAATATTAGATGAGGTTTCTACCATAGGCTACATATGTTTACAGTACTTTTTTTCATAATAGTGCTAACACTACTCCTTTTGGAGTGTCTATGGAAGGATTCTACATACTATTCCCTACATATATTTGAGATGGCTCTAAGGTGCATGCAATTGACACTTAATTGGATGAAATGTTCGGGAAATTTACCTAAAAATTTTAATATCGTAAAAATGTAATGGAAAATTTTAAAGGCTCAATAGAGCATGGGATTTAGATGATTTCTCGATGTTATAAGATAGGTTTCGTTTTCAAAATTTTGGAATTAATACTTGTAGGTCAGGTTACGGGTAGGACATTATACATATCTACTCTATACCTACTCATCTTTGTTTTATATATATATATATATCCAAAACCTGCATACCTAACGGAATCCCAATCCCACTGGCCCCTAGGATGATTGATCATACGGGATCTCGTGTCGCAATGAATGCAAAGAAAGAGGTTCATCAGACTGCATGCATGCCAAATATGTTTCTAGGGGATTTGTGTGTTTTGTTGCATCTGTTTAGGGAGTCTTGTCAATTTCAGGTCTAAATAGAAAGTCATCGAAATCTAGTCATTAAATTCACCACTTAGAGATACATAAATGAGGGGAAAACAAGAAACCATGCTTACACAGGAAAAAGTACTCAATTAAAAATTTTGGAGATCGTGTAGTCATGAATTGTCTGTGCAACTTAAAATGATTTCCGGTCTCGAAATATGGCCTTGTCTTCTTTAAAAGTCCATCCTTTTTGGTTCTGCCACACAAGAGGTAAGGTGAAGTCATATTATTCAGGGTATGTGAAAGATTCTATTTCAGTATAATACACCTCTAAGTTCAAAGGGAAAGTTAATATACTTATGTCACATATAATATGCGAGAATGAATTAGTAATAGAATTGCGATTCTATATTCCATCTCTTTTTCTATATTTAGAAGCATTATTAATTTCACCTTTTGAGGGGACCAAATCACTTCCATTGCACCCTTATCAATAGAAATTTACAATAAACGGACCATCAACATAATGTATACTTGTTTTATCAATAAATTAAGGGCATTATTGATAAGTACTGTTATAATACATGAGTAGAATCAATGATTCCATAAATATTTCCAAATATAAGAATAGATTGGTCATTTTGTTCTTGACTTCATTGAAAATTTATTTAATTCCAATAGGACAAATTCTATATATCAAAGTGACATTATAGCCCATCAGCATGCATCTAGTTTCCCAACTGAATGAATCATATTTGATTACTTCTCACCTACATTTCTACGTATATCGTAATTGAAAAATTAAATAAAATAAAGGCAAATTATGGCAAAATACTGCTAAGTCAAACGGAAAGTAACAATTTTATTTACACTAAGGTAAACCCTAGTACAGGGGTTACAATATTATTATGGCTCTGGCCGCCCCTTCTAAAAGAATGCTCACTCTAGAGATACAGAAATCTTCCACAATGATTATGATTATCATTACGATTCCAAGGATTTCAAATTACATGGTCCCTCAAAAACTGTAGGGAAACGGTATAATGAAACCACCTGGATTTTACATAGGAGCAAAATTTGCAGCCCGGTGAGGCAACCCAGGACAATCAATTGATTGAATTGCCGGCTTCCTCAATGATGAGATGCCCAAAAAAAGGCAAAAAAGCTTCAAAGTCCAGGTATTGATTCAAGATCGTATTTATCATTAGCTAAATCTTCACCCTCCCTGTTTTCCAGCATTTTTGGCTTCTTCATTCCATCAATAGTTTGCAAATAGTTGTAGGAAGATGTCTGACCTGATGGAGCAACAGGATTGCTGATTCTGCTAGCAAGAAAACGGCGAATCAGCCCCCTAAGGAATGGAGCCATGGTATCCGGCTCATGTTCTAAATAGTACATTAATCCTCCCATGCAAGCACAAAATAAAGCCACCTGCATAGGCAGACAAAAGAGGTCACATTCAATATTCCACGAAAACGTTGTGAAAACCCTTTATCAGTAACGTCAAATGAAAACTACTTCCCAGACGAAACAGGTCACTAAAATGCACATACCTCAGTGTTCTTAATATCAGGAAGGAGATGACGGTTCACTAAAATGTACCATAAAGAATCCCCTGCTCGTGGAAGAACATATAAAGCAAGTTCACTTCGTCTAGATTTCTTTTCCAGGAGAACAGAAAGAGCAGCCATTCCACCGGCAAACCAATATACAAGCTTGTGGTCCTTTGTTGCTACCTTTCTATGCAAACATATCACCGCCTTGAACCATAAAACAAATACGAGTAACAGGAATATTAGCACCTTTTATATATATATATATATATATATATATATAACATAAGCAGAAGCTTACCTGAAAAATTCCAACAAATGCAGATAAGAATGATGTTGAGCGAACAGCACCTTTGAGAGTCAACCAACATGTACGGGCAGGGGCATCCATGAACTAAAGTTCATTTGAAGAGAACAAGTTAGAATAATAGTAAATTTTTCGGGAGAAATAGGAGATATACTTTCAAAGACACTGCACACAAATTTCATTCTATGTCAGAGAATGAATTCCACTATCTGACTCTTATGAGGAAGTTACACCTAAAAATCACTATAGCAACCACATAAGTCGTGGAATCTTGAAAATCACATCTAATCAATGGAAAGATTAGGATATAACCGATCACATGGTCCCAGGCATTTATGAACAAGAAAAAGCACATAGAAATCGGAGCTGGATCCATGAAAGAGCAGATGCACATCATTGAAAGACCCAGGTAGGAATAGAACCAGACTTTTAGAATCAATCAAAACAATAAAGACAGCTACTTACCAAAGAAAAACTCTAATTGCAAAAGCTAGCTTGATCAATCAAAAATGGAAAATGAAAAAAGCAGGCGGAACCAACCACATCTTTTGTCCCCCTTTATATGTAATTCTTTTTAAATAAAGCAATCCACGCCCCCCCCCCCCCCATGCGCCCCCCCTCCCCCCCACCCCAAACTTTTTAATGAAGGGTTATCTCTGGGCATATGAATCACTCTATTAGACTCATGAATCATAACTTTACCTTGTGCCATATAAATAGCCATAAAAAATGTCATTAGTGGGATTCGAACCAAGAACTGATCCAACTTAATTAATTAATCTGGTTAGTTTTAGCTCACTAAGCAAACAAAGTATGTTATAACAACAGTAATAAACATTTTCAGATGCCAACAAACAGCTTTTCACCCCCCTCCCCCTTATAAAAAAACTGAAAG
>JAMXBB010000003.1:119786389-119866106 GCA_024138015.1 Lumnitzera littorea | reverse complement strand
TATTATGAGATTTACCCCAAACTTTTTAATGAAGGGTTATCTCTGGGCATATGAATCACTCTATTAGACTCATGAATCATAACTTTACCTTGTGCCATATAAATAGCCATAAAAAATGTCATTAGTGGGATTCGAACCAAGAACTGATCCAACTTAATTAATTAATCTGGTTAGTTTTAGCTCACTAAGCAAACAAAGTATGTTATAACAACAGTAATAAACATTTTCAGATGCCAACAAACAGCTTTTCACCCCCCTCCCCCTTATAAAAAAACTGAAAGGGTCTGCCTCTGAACATATGGACCACTCTTAGAAGCATAAATTAATTAAATTTACTTTCTATAATACAAATGGCCCTAAGAAGTATCATTGGTGAGATTTGCACCAAGAACACATCCAACTTATTATGAGATTTAAAATTAATTAAGTTTAGTTGGGTTATTGCACTTGCAGCTGTGGTTTATTGCATTTGGAGAGTCCAAGACAACATCAGATTGGGAAGGAGTTTACCAAGCACTGACATTGTTGCAAGACAAATTTTGAACTACTGTATCCAGTTAGGAATTTTTTTGTTTCCTTGAGTGGTTTGATCTAGTCTCCATTTTGTATTGCCCTACTTTTTGGGTTGTCTCTTTCCCGCTATATGCAGTTGTATATCCTCGATTCCTTATTAATGATAGTATTCATTTAACCAAAATATATATATTATGAGAGTTCATAAGCCTTATCCACTAGTTCAACTCCTTGATGTTGCAGGAAACAATTTTCAAACATATAATTTTCATATTTTCCTTTGCTTCTCCAGGGGTAGAGAACAGTACAAGCAGGCAGGAGGGAAGAGGAAAAGATCATTCCAATTTGACAAATCAAGAGGGTAAAGATCATACCTTCTGTAGATGCAGGACAACATATGGTACAAACGTCAAAGAGAAGTACAATGGAAATGTCTTCCGAAATGTAGCTGACGTGGCATTGGCATTGTGAATCAAGCAAGATTCAGCAGATGGATGAATAACAGAACATGGAATTATGGAGGGGAATTCCTCTAATTTTACACCGTCTGATTTCCCTGAATCAGATAAGAATAAAGACAATGAGGCGACATCCACAGGTAGACCTCGACAGTTCTCTCTCACAGCTTTATAAACAGGCTTTGCAACAGGCCCTGTCTTCTGAATGAAGTCTTGATATGATTTTGGCAAGCTCTCTGGGCGCATTACAAAGGCATACATCACCTGAGATAAGCCATTGGCTATTAGAACAACACGACCAAGAGTAGATGCACATTTCAACCATGTAAAAGGAATATAATCAAAGAAATTCAACTGAAAACAGAATAAATAAAGGGAAAAAAAATGGACCAACAGAGGACAGTATAGGTTCTCCATGCAGGGTAAAGCTGGGCCAGGAGAGAAAATTTTCGCACTTTTGAACTAGTCTTTGTTTTATTGGTTTTCACAACCTTAGTAGCATCAAAGAAAGATGTTCCAACTATCCAACTGAAAGTCTCCAGTTAAAGGTAAACGCACCAAGTAGAAAATCAAGAAAGAATAATAGCAATGTATCAGTCACTCCCACAATATAGAAAAAACTTTTCCTTCAGTGAACTAAGGCAGCTACAAAGCAAGTGTTTTAATCTTTGAAAACTATTTCAAAAGCTATTCTCATTCAGCTAACAGTTCCAAAAAATCGGACCAAGGATGAGGATATACTCAATTGTTCTATGCAGGGCATTAGCTTCCAAAACACATCTACTGTAAATTCATCTTGTTTAACAACTGGAAGTTTCGGGCAAAGTAGTCAGCAGAAAGTCTCAAGTATTTAATATGTTACCTGTGCACATGCAATGGCAAAAAGCAAAGAATCTCCATGTCTCCAGTGGCTTCCCCAGAGATGAAACTTATCCTTTGATTTTGCAGAATTATAAGCACACTGGGAGTGCAAACAAGTCTACTCAGTAACATACAAAAACAAAATTGAAGAGAAAACCTCAGAATTAGCAGAATCCCTAGGGAAGCAATAAGGAAGTGTTGTAATAAACATACTTGAGCAAGTCTAGCAAGAAGATAGAGAGCAAGCGTGCGCCTCCGGTTTGAATCGTCTAATGCTAAGATAGACAAACCGGCAATGGAACCTGATAAAATTCTGGTCACATCATCACCTTAAACAATGTCATATATGATTAATACACTCTATGATGCATAAAGATCCAAACATTTCAATTCATACATAATAACAACAATCTAAAAAATATAACAAACCAAATAGGTAATCATCAAAATCAATGTACCACACTTACACATTCAAAGGTGTCTCTTTCTTCCTCAACTTCCGAAACAAACATCTAAGAGCATGATAAGATCCAGTGAAGCCACCAAAAAGAAGACCCACTCTGCATGCTTCCTCTCTCACAATCAGATCTTTCTCCGAGACCAGTTGCTGGATCAAATCACAAAAGTAAATCACCAGCACGAATAGCTGCATCTTAATCTATCTTCATTCACACCTAACAGATGTGCACCAGCTACATTAAGGTTTGGCTTGGTTAACAACATTTCAGAAAATCACCATCTCTCTCTCTCTCTCTCTCTCTCTCTCTCTCGACAAGGCTTGAAATTTAACATGAAATTCAGCAACTCGAACACAGGAACGAACAAAAATGTAAACTTTAAGAAGCTCATCAACAGGTCTAACGGCACAATTCAACGTTTGGAGCAGAAGACAAGAAAATTAGGGATCAATTAATTCAATGCATATTAAGAGTTGAGGCGAACCTTGAGATCAAGAAGAGACGAATAGGACTGTCCCTTTACGAGCTTAAAAGCGCGAAGGAGAATCCCGATACCGACTCGCACGCCATACGACAGAAGGAAGCTCTGGCACAGGTTTCCGATAGCGTTGGCAACGCACGACTCGTCGGGAGAGTGGTGGCAGGGAGGAGAATGGGGGTGAGAACCACCGCCATATTTGGCGGCCTTCCGTTGGCGGCGTTGAAGCTCCTCAATTGCCTCGCGGAGGCGCTCTTCAGCCTCGTGGAGGCGGCGCTCGGCGTCCGAGCGGTCGCCGGAGAAAGATAATGAGGTGGAGAGAGAGGGTGCACGCATTGGAGTGGTGAATTTTTCGTGGTTGTGGTAAATTGGGATTCGACTTTTAGTGAATGGATTAAAGAAAAGATTGAGAAGCGTCTGATTATTATTTATTTTTAGCAACTCCTCTGTCTAACAAGTTGGTTGTGCTCCCTATAAGGGCTCCGATGCGAAATCACCCTATTAGCACTACGGAGTTGCTGCTATTCCATAACACATTTTAAATGGAATTGAAAGTCAGTGTTTGATAGGTCCAAATGTATTGTTATTAAATTGAATAAAATTAAAAAAGGGGATAATAAATTTATTTCTATGTTTGAAAATATTTATAAAATGGAATTAAATTGAATGTGTATAAAATAATATTTATAAAAAATAGTCTTTAATTATTGGAGGGCATAATCAAGTTAAAATTAAGTAAAAATGATATTAGCTAATGATGATAGATTGAAATTGTGATTTCACTCTTATAAAGGAAAAAAAGATTATATTGTACTAATATACCATTTAAAAAAAAAAGTAACGTACAAGTACCGATGATAATTAAATACTTGAAAATGAAATAACATACTTTTTGAAAAAAAATACCAATTATGTATCTATATGTCAAAACTTTCTTAATACTTATACTTATATGCTACTCATCAATTCACGTAACGTGTTAGTACTATTAAATCATTTCTCCTTATAAAATCAAATTTCTCCTTAAAGTTAAAATCGCTAATTACAATTCTGCCTTCTAAAACTACTTCCAAATGCAATAAAGGGTAAATGGAACTTGAGATTATAATTTTATTTCATATTCATTCTCATATACCAAATATGATATGAGTTTATACATAGTATATTTGCAAAAAAAACTAGCAGATGACGTACATTCGTTACAGGTGTATAAAATTAATGAGTTGTACAGTATAATATATATTATAATATTAATAGATAAATAAAAGAGAGATAGGGGTCAATGAGAGAAGAATAAGGGATAGTGAATATGTTGAGGTAGAGAAAGAGAAAGAAAGGAATAAAGAGTAGTGAGAAAGTGATAATTATTACACCCCAAAGCGATAGAGTCGTAATAGTTTTGCCATGCATACTATTTTAGGATAGAAACTAACCTTACAACCGCTATCTTAAACCTAATTTACACAAGGCGTCAATGACTAACACATTTTGAAGTAAACAATTCATAAATAATATATTATTTACCTATGAAATTATAAAGAATACATATTTACACTAAAATAATTTGAATATAATACAAGATTTAGTAGTCCGATCCTAACTATTTGAAAAATACATAAATTATTACTAAAAGTTTTAGAAATAAAATCTAAACTTGAGAGTATATCAAATATTCAATTTTATATCCCCACTCTCTAAGATTCAGCAGTTACTAACTTTAAAGTAAATATAAACCACTTCCTAGTTAGCATCCACAGCAATGCCTATAGGGATGTGAACAACCAATAACTCAGTAATTTAGAATGAAGACTTAAAATTATGCATCAAATATAAATAAGGTTATCAACCAAATTAGTTAAATACAATGCATATATAAGCAAATGACATCGCATGATGTTGTCCAGTCTATCGTGAGATTAAAAAAATTATACCCACTTTAATTCGAGTTAAGGAGTTTCCACGTAATATAACAACTCACAACTAAACTCAAACTTATATAATGAGGATACCGCTCCTCCTATAACTCTATTCAAACTATTCTTTATTCTTGCCGTGATCTCTTCACCTGTCACTTAGTTCGATTAAAAATGAAAAATGAACCATTATGCTATTTAAAGCTATTCCTTTTAAAAGGGTCGGTATTTAGCCGAAAAACTTAAGCATTTTCCTTAACGAGTTGTCATGTAAGTCCGATCTAAAATTACAAGTTACATATTTAATTAAATCTGGTTTAAGGTATTCAATCGTTTAAACAAATCACACAAATACAAGGTAGAGTAATAAACCAGAATCATATCATCAAACTAAAAAACAAATACATATAAGGATACATACAATCATCTATCTAACAACCACAACCAAGTATAATCTCAAGCTTCCAAGTACAATCAACAATACTCTAAAATACAATAAAGTATCGATCTCAACTTACCAAGACTCCCCATTTGCTTAGTAAAGGTACGACACGCACAAGCCATCACTGATAATCCCTATCACGTCCCGAAAAGATAAAGTCGTACTAATTCCGCCATGTGAACTATTCGAAGATAAAAATTGTCCTTATATCTATTATCTTATATCTAGTTTACATCAAGTGTACTTAACTCTACCCCTTTGAAGTATCTAATTCAATACCTGTTTGATATAAACCTGAAGAGTAATCCTTTGAAATAATTTGTTAAAAATAAATTTGTAATTTGATCATATAAAAGAGTAATATTAAATTTTGCAGGTATCTATAATTTCATATACAAATTGAAATATTGAAAACTACCAAACTCTTTGAGAAGTCTTATGTTGTTTTTTTAAAAGATAAGAAAGTTAATACTAAGAATAATAACCAGCTATTTCTGTTGCATCTCACTCTTCATCCCAGTTTACTAGTGTTCTGGTTTTTAGTAGATATTTACAATCCACTTGAAACCTGCAAAACAAATTATAGAAGAATGAGTGACAACTTACTCAATAAATGAGGCAAAGACTGTAATACCCCAAAATTTCAAGTTAGTTTAATAATCCTAGAATTCAAGCTCCTAAATTTAGGGTGCTAGACTAAGTTATCCATTTTATTTCAAACTTCACAGTAACGTTAGAAAAATTAGACGAAGTAATTTAAGTAAAGTTAATTTCTCAAAATAAGCTATATAAAAATATTAATTTGAGAAAAACATCAATTTATCTATTAAGTCGATAATTGTAAAATTCAAGCACTTAGATATAATGAGATATTAGAAATAAGTAAATTAACTTTCAAAAATAATAAATGAAGTTGAATTATACATAATATACATGTATTACATATTATATACATTATATGTATTAAATATATACATATAATAATAAATTATTAAAATTAGGTAAAATAATGGAAAATTAATAAAAAAATTTGGATGGATGAGTCATCAAATGATGTGTCAAGTTGATATAAATTGAAAATGATAAGTCAACACTTGGTTAATGAAAGGATGATACATAACACCTAGGAAAACATAAAATTGACACGTTTAATTTCGCTATTTACATGCAAAATATCCCAAAACTTATAAATAGAACTCTAAACATCATTTACAATATTTTAGAACCTGAAAACACAAGAACATAATTTTAAAAAATTCTAAAAAAAGAAAATAGAAATAGAACAAGAAATAGGGTCAGAATGGGTCTAAGGCGGTTCGTGTACCAAACCATAAGCTGATTGGGTGGCTGGAAAAGGCTTTCTAACAAGGTGTGACGGCCAAAGGCTACCGATTTAGGTGAACTAATTTTTCGTCTGTAACTTGTTTAATTTGTTAAAAATATCAAATGTTGTCAACTAGTTATGAAATTTGGTTTTCTAGGATTTTTTATGTGTATATTAATGTAGTAATTTGATTTTAATTAAATAATTAGTAGAAATATGAGTTCCTTAAGAAAATGCCTTGTTTGGGCGAAAATTGAATAAATTTTTATAAATATTAGATGATGTTGTTTCAAGCTCAATTTTTGTATATAATACACCTAATATATATATTTAATTATGGTAACAAGAATTTTCAAAATTAAGCATGTTGACTATTTTTTATAATTATTTTGAATAAAACTATCAATTTTATCGAATTGTCAAAATAATTAGTTTTTAACAAAATCAAAGTGTGAGCCCTATGCATAATGATTTTTGGAAGTTCATAATGATGTTTAGGATACTTGAATTTTACCTTGTGACTAAATTCATTTATTTGATTAGTTTTCACTAATTTCGAGTTAAAACAGCTATTTTCATAAAAATAGATAATAGCTATTTTAGTATAATTCATAGTTAATAATTAAACTATATATTTTTTTGAGTCTATAGTATTTTTTGTGGAATTAATTGAGCTCATATACTATTTATTACATATTTTCATAATATAAACCTATATATTAGCCTAATATATGATATAGTAATTAGTAGTAATGTGATATTTGTTAAATATGCAAAGGATTAGTATTTTTGGATACATAATGAATGCTGTAAATAAGGAAATTTAGGATTTTTAATTTATATTTAGAGTTTATTTAGGTTAATTACAAATTTATAATAATATACAGTCAAATCAGTAATACAAAAAGGTATTTTTGGAATTTGATATTATTGAAAGACTTGATTCTTAAAATATCATAATAGTACTCGAAATAACAATTGTGACGATATAAAATTTGCTGAAATCGGATAAAAAATGAGTAAGATACGGTTAAATGAAGTTTAAAAGCACGGTAGGGAAATTTATGAGAATTTAGATTCGATTAGTACTTGACTTAGAAGTTATGTCTATATTTTCATAGTTGCAATAAATAAGAAAGGACCACGTAGCAAAGTTTAAGACTTTGCGCTATTACTAACTCTAAGTAAGCAGATCTAATCCATGCTTGGAATAGATATATTGTTACTTATAACACTGCGTGTTGTATGATGTTGTGTTGATTGAATATGAGTATATCTTGGATGAACTAATATGCTATTATAGTGAATGCTGATGTAGTGATTATGAATGACAATAACTGTACCTTAGTTGAATTGTTATGTTGCTATGTTGGGTGATGAATTGTACTTACGATTGATCGTACTAACTAAGGAAATTAAGTGATTGCTAACTCAATCTTCTAGATATTCACTTAAATGAACCCTAAGTATGAACCCTAAGTACGATATTAAAATTCCGCTATAAAGCGTTTAAAAACTAGAATTAAATAACTAGGTTGAATAAAACTTAAAGATTGATTATGCTGATTGATATTCTTAAGTTGTTATTATATATCATAGCATGGAATGGTATAAAAAGGGACTTGCAAGTCAGAACTTTTAAAATGAGGCTTCCAAGTCATCATGGAAAGAATATGACTTTATGAACTCAGTTTTTGGAAGCATATAGATTGCATTGCTCGAACATTGTAACTACTTTGATAGTCGAATTTGGTAGACTATAGTGTATGGTCTAATTTAGTAGTATTGCCACTTTAATTTAGTATACTACAATGTGTGGTTTAATTAGGCAGTATTGTCACTTTGATTTGGTGAACTATAGTGCATAGTCTAATTTTGTAAAGCAAAGTTGGGATTCTTACTCCCAAGCAGCTCTTTATTGCCCTTTTTGTTAATAATAGACTATAGTGTATAGCTTAATTTGGTGGGGGTCCTACTTCCAGGCGGGTCCTTGTTGCCCATAGGTTCTTAGACATTGTATTCAGATGCCCAGCTATATTGACTAACCGAAAGAAGATTTGAGGGCATAGAATATCGGTACTGATGCATGCTACGTACATAAGCATAGCATGCTGCATTGTTAGCAGTAAATGCTCGGTTGGGCATATGCATATGTGAAGTTGAACCTGCAAGTTATGATTGAAATGTTTTAGTTATGATATGTAATATTGTCTATCATATTGTCCATCATATTGTCCATATTATGTTGTTTGTTATCCACTCTCACTCAATTTTAGTAGCTAAGAGGATAAAATATTTTATCCTCAAGATAACTTTATCGTAAAGGGCCCAACACTAAGGGGAAATATATATATACTGAGAGCATAAGTCGAATCGAAGTCAGCGACTTCTGTATGGAACATATACTAAGTTAGGAATCCTATTATTATGAGGATGACAAAGGAAAAAAAAAATGTTGGTTTATGTTTTGATATAAATATTATGTTGTACACATAAGTTGTAACTGAATATCTAACTGAACTCCAATGTTGCAACCCTTTTATCATGTAAATAATGTTGTCTTTTGATAAATGAGTAGGTTGAGTTAAGTTTTCAATAGGTATTCTTGTATATGGTACATTTTGTGTTAAGTTGAGATGTGATAAAGACGGAAATATGCATTCAGCACATCATAAGCAAGGTTTTTAACCAAGTTGGCTAAACGCAATACATGTACAAGCAAATACCATCATACGATGTTATCTGGTCCATCGTGAAATTAGAGAAATTGCAATCACTCTACTCCAAATTAAGGAGACTAACATCATGCACTTCGCGAATCAAGACCAAATCGAGGCTTATACAATGAAAAATATCCTCCTCCTATGATCACCTTCAAACTATGGCCCCTAATCTTTCTGCGACCTCTTCTCCTATCACTTAATTTAGCTGAGGGTGGGGAAAGACTATTTTAGCTATCCTCATCAAAGGGAGTCCGTATTTAGCTTGAGAATCCTAGCCATTAGCCCTAGTAGGTTGCAATGTATATCAAGTTAGATGCTAAGTTGAGTTTAAGTTAGTTCATTTTTAAGGTGATTAACTAAGCTCAAACAATTCAAATATAATATTCATGGAACAATCATAACATGGAGCTCAACTACCACCACAGTAAATCAACACTCAACTACAAGCACTATATACTTACAAATAGCTAATTATAATCATAAACCAATACATATCAAAGTCTCCAGATATTCTAAAATAATATCCCAAAATGTTGTTAACTGTACCAAGAACTGACAAGGCCGGTCGTTGGATGGGTGTAAGCTTGCAGAAAGCTCGAAAGAGTAAATAGAGGAAATGCGTGAAAGGAATGGAACTTCTGAAAATTTACGTCAGAATTTGATATGATACATAAATTGGTTCGGTAAGATTACTCGCCACCTAACCTTGCTTAAGAGAAAAGATAAGAGTGATGCCAAGTGTAAAACAACAGAATGTTTACACTAGGAAGGAAAAATGCTCAAGTGTATTAATTATAATCTATCTATCCGAACAAATATAAAAGATATTTATACTTAAGAATTTAGGGTAACTCGCATAAAAGGGAAAAGACAAAATGGGTGTTACCCTAAAATAGTAATGTACAACAATATAAAAGGCTAAAAATGAATATTCACAAGAGCAATACTTAGTAGGGCAGATTCTACATGTGGTCCTGTATATGTAGGGATGCTGTATTAGTGAGGTTGTTAGAAAATGTGGACAAAATAGTACAGTCAGCTGGCTTATCTAAGCAGAAATGAATTATGTAGTCCGAGGTCTCTCTTTCGATATGGCAATAAGGGTGATGTCAAGTAAGCAGTTAGGCATGAGGGAGAATTGGATATCGTCTCGGCCATCCGTTTCTCAACATTTTATCTGTGAGAGATTAGCAGTCACTTAGCATGGCTTAAGGAGTAACTCAGCAAGGAAATACTTGGCCTTAGCAGGAGTCGGCTGGAGTAAAAGAATTCATCTCGTCAAGCCTTCCAATCCTTGACTCGACCGCAAGTCAAAAGGCTAGTAGCTCGATTCCTATTATTCCCTTTGGGTTGATTTGGATTTGAGATCAAATCCGGTTGGTCTTCGGTCAATTTTCTGTCAGGGTGATATGAACTAAGGTTAGCAATATTGAAGGTGTCAGAAACCCCATAATCTTCTGGCAGCTCCAACCTATAGGCATTGTCATTGATCTTTTGGAGGATTCTAAAGGGTTCCTCAACTCGTGAGGATAATTTGTTCTTCCTCTTACCTGGGAATCATTCCTTGTTGAGGTGTAGTCATACCAAGTCTCCTGGCTGAACTTGCTTAGCCATCCTACCCTTGGTTTTCTCCCGTATTCTTCTAGTAGCTTGGTTGACGTGCCAAGTGATCTTGTCATATATGTGCTGAAAAGATTGTGCTCTAATCGAGGCATCGGGGTCCTCTTACCCAAGTATTGGTACAGGGGTGTGGTCAAGGGATAACTCGGGATTGAATCCATAGACCACTTCGAAGGGAATCTGCTTAGTGGTGTCATGTATCGTTTGGTTATAGGCGAACTCAACCACTAGTAAGTAGACGTTTCAATCAACTAAGTTCTTGCTTACCGCAGCTCGGAGCAGTGATCCCAAAGTGCGATTAACTACCTCTGTTTAGCCGTCAGTTTGGGAGTAACATGAGGTATTGAAGAGTAATTTGGTCCCCAGTTAACACCACAAGGTTCTCCAGAAATAGCTTAAGAACTTCGGGTCTCTATTGGAGACTAAATTTCTCGGTATGCTATGTATCCCTACAATCTCCTATAAGAAAAGAGAAACAATAGCCGAAGCATCGTTAGTCTTGATGTAAGGCATGAAGTGTGCCATCTCACTAAACTTATCCACAACAACCATTACAGAATCTTTGCCTTGAGTAGTTCGAAACAATCCGAGAATAAAGTCCACGATCAATTCAGTCCACGACTTCGTTAGAACAAGTAGAGGCATTGCTCTCCCTTGTTCGACTTGACACTTGGATTTCTTGCACATAACACAGCTTTCGACAACTCGATGCATCATTCAACAGTTCATAGGTCCTCCTTTCTTCAAAATGTCCAGAGAGTCCTTCACTGTAAGCTTCCTTGTCCAATAACTCTCTTAGGGAACAAGTCGGCACGTACAGTTTCTCACTTCGAAACAAGTAGCCATCCTCTACATGATACCCATCCACTGTTCTTTCATCAATACATCATACAAGTATGGGTCCAAAGTGTGGATCCTCAAGGTATTGCTCTTTGATACTTACGAAACCAAATAGCTGGGTTTGCAGTTCAAATAAAAGCACATGCCTTCTCGATAGAGCATCTGCAACTACGTTGCTCTTTCCCTACTTGTATTTTATTATAAAATTGAATCATTTAAGGAATTCAACCCATCTCACTTGCCGCTTCAATAACTTAGTCTGACTTCAGAGGTATCTTAACAATTCATGATCAGTATATATGACAAATTCTTTCGACAGTAAATAGTGCCATACTTGTAGTGTTCGAATCAGTGCCAAAAGTTCTCTATCATACCCGAAGTAATTCAACTGGGGTCCTCGGAGCTTCTTACTATGGAAGGCAATTGGTTGGCCTTCTTGTATTAAGACAACACTTACTCCAATGCCTGACGCATCGCATTTTCAAAAATTTTGTTGAATTTAGGTAGCACTAACAATGAGGCGGAGGTCAATCTTTTTTTTATGTCGGTAAAACTTCTCTCCTCCCTTTCTCCCCATCGGAAGTCAGTGTTCTTCTTTGTTAACTTGGTAAGTGGTGCTACGAGGGTGCTAAAATTTCTAATGAACCACCTATAAAATGAAGCCAATCCTTGGAAGCTTCTCGTGTTGGCACAAGTAGTAGGAGTCGGCCACTCGATAATTACTTAAATCTTCTCATCATTGACTCGCAAGCCTCCTCCAGTGACTACATAGCCCAAGAATACCACTTCCTCCTGATAAAAGCAACATTTCTTTATATTGCCGAATAGTCTCTCGGTATAGAGGATATCCAGGACTGCTCTGGGATGCTCATAGTGACTCGGCATGTTGGCGTTGTAGACCAAGATATCGTCAAAGTACACTACAACATACTCCCTTATGAGATGTCTCAACACATGGTTCATTAATCTCATGAAAGTGCTCGGGGCATTCAACAAGTTAAAGGGCATAACCATCTATTCGTAAAGTCCATGTCGAGTCTTGAACGTAGTCTACCACTAATCCCTTAGCCTTATGCGGATTTGATGATAACCAGATTTAAGATTAATCTTGCTAAAAATCCTAGCTCTACTCAGTTCATCCAACACGTCTTCTAGCCTCGAGATCAAATACCTATATTTGATCGTGATTTTGTTCACGGCTCAATTGTCTATACACATCTACTAGGTTCCATCCTTCTTCAGTATTAGAAGCACCAGCACAGCACAAGGGCTGAAACTCTCTCTTATATAGCTTCTTTCCAGTAACTCAATGACTTGACGTTGGAGCTCAATAGCCTACTCAAGATTCATTCGACAAATTGGCTTATTCGGCAGTACAATGCTGGGTACTAAGTTAATGCAGTGCTCTATACCTCAAGTTAGGAACAACCTCTCAGGTAACTGTTGTAAGCTCCCAAAATTGAGTTTAGGACAACGGAGCTTAGATTTAGGGCTTTTAGGGAAACTTATCCAATTAAGCCCAAACTTTACGACTAGAATAAAAAAGTTAGTCGAGATATTACAGTGTAGTTAGATTTTAGTAATAATGACCTGAAGTCCCAATTTTGCCCATAGAAATTGGAATATTTAATAAAGCACTAAAATGTTAGGAACTCCTAAAATTGAACTTAGATTACAATTAGAACTTAGAGATAAGTTAATTGAGCTATAAAATGAGATAATGTAGTATAATTTACTATATAAAAATACACGTAATTTTATGAGTATACTCGAGATAAATAATAATTATACTCGTAAATTAACCCTAAATTATGTAATTATATATTTATTGTGTTGAATTCATAAAATTAACTTTAGAACATATCCTAAAAATAAAAGATATGCTAGAAACTTAATTATATGAGTAAAGTTATATATTTCACATGTTATTTACATAGGGTATAAATTTGTATATTAATTAAATAACTAATTCTAACATATAATATCTATATTTAAGCAATTATTTAATAAAAGAAAAAGAAAAATTGATCAAATACATTGGAGATTGCTGGACAATGATGCGTGGCAGGAGAATAGGATAGAAATGCTGAATCAAAAAGCAATTCTTCAACAATTTGACACCTCATGCTTAATTAAAGGAGAAAAACAAAAGAAAAAGAAAAGGAAAAATTCATAGGCGGTGAAAGAATCCTATAAATACTATCCTATCAGCAGATTGACAACATTTAGTAGTTAGGAACCAAGAATAGAGAAAAAGAAAAATTAGAAAAAATCGTAGAAAATAAAAACAAATTTAGAAAAAAACAGAAAAAAAATTAGTGAAAGTGTAGAACCCTAACCTAGAGTGGTTCTGCTGTGAAACCCAATCAACCCCACACGGTCCACCCACCGCGCAGGCCGTCCGACAACCGCCCAACCGCCATCAGCCACCGGAGCACCCAAGAACACCAAGGTCAATTTCCTGCCCTGTTTTTCAATAATTTCTAAAAAATAGTAAATCCGCCCAGAAAATTATGAAAAAAAATTGTACTTAGATTATTTTAGACATGCTTTCATGTGATATTTTTATTTTTGAAAAATTCGTAATATTTAATATACTTTATTAAGAAATCTATAATTCACCCGAATTTATATTTATGAAATAAATGTACTATATGATGTTGTTTCTAGCTGAAAATTTTTGTGTAGGGTGTGTATGATATATAGGTAATTGCTATGTAGCCCAAATTTTTATTTGATTAATTTTAATATTTATTGCATTTTTAGGCCTGAAATTAGCTCAAAAATAGGTTAAAATTATGAATTTAATAGGAAATTATGAAATTAATTGATAAAATGGACATGTACTGATCTATAATAAATAGTAACAGTATTGAGTCAGATTGAAATTAATTTGGTGCTAAAAAAAATTTATTATAATTGGATAATTTATCATAATTTAGAGGTAAAATCGTCAATATAAAAATATAAGCAATAGGTCGAAAACTTGAAACCAAGTGATAACTGAATTTCCTATATTTTTAGAATCCTATAGAAATTTTTGGGGAATTATTTGGTAACCCGAACTATTTATTACGAATTTATTAAGTAAAATAGCTTAAATTACAAGTCAAGGTGTATTTATAATATTAATAGGCTAAAATGAATTAAATAATTAAATAAAAAACTATATAAAGGATTGTTGATCAGATTGGATTAATGGAGATTTTTATTTTATTTATTAATGTTTTCTGATCGGGATACACTTTAAGTGTATTCGAATTATATTAATTGTATTGTTACAATATAAGGATAAATTAGATAAAATATAATTTAATAATGTAAATTACGTATAATACGATCATTTTTATATAATTATGCATAATTGTATTAAAAACTTAAACTACCCGTTAAAAGCCATCTCTAGAAACAGGATTCGTAAAACGTGTCGTTAGGTCTATATGAACCCAATGACACTAATTTTGTTGAAATCGGATAACCTTAAGTAATTTAGCTCAAGACTATATCATATTCAAGAATATACAATTTCGATAACCTTACCGGAATTAAAACGTGAATTAATAAATAAAAAGTATGTTTCGATGCGATTGAAACAATATATAATACATAATAGTATATATGATGTATAGTATCAATAATTAATAATTTAATTCAATATATAATGATAACATAACGGTATATTATGGAAATAATATATATATATATATATATATATATATAAATATAACCATTTTAGATAAAACCCTAATGTTTTCGTAATTATTACGAAAACTGAATTTGGGCCTTTTGTGTAATTAGGACCTTCCAATACAAAGATGGTTGACAATTCAAGTCAGCAATAGCGAACGTCTAAACAAGTAAGTTGGGGTTATGGCTTTACTGCTGTTTCGGTGCTATGTAAAGTATCCGGAGACCCAAGAATACTTCTGGTTGTGTTTGTAGTTAGATAATTATACGTATGCTATGTGTGTGAATGATACTCAGTTGTGACAGGAGTTCAACTCATTGGAGTGCTGTTCTGCATATTTGCATAGATTCCATATTGTGTGAACTTGTTGGTCACCCTTGATTAACACTAATGGTTATTCGACTAAAATGTAATTGGACATGCATAATCATCCGTTAAGGGAAAACGATTAAGAGTGCTAGGCCAAATACCGACTTCCTTCGATAAGGATAGCTGAAATGGTCCTTTCCCTATCCTTAGTCGAACTAAGTGACAGGCGAGGGGGTCGCAGCAAGGTTGGGGGCCGTGGTTCGAAGGTGGTCATGGGAGGAGGGTGTTCTCCATTGCACAAGCTCGGGTTTGGTCTAACTTGAGTCGCGATGAAACTCCTCAATCCGGGTTGGAGCGGATGAAATTTCTCTAACCTTACAGTGGACCGGTTAACACTGTGCGATGTTTCATTTGAGTGATTGCATTTCATCTTATCATGATTATTAACCTTATTTGTGATTATACAGTACTCTTCTGACTCCGCCCCATTTACTGAGCTAGTTTTGCTCACACCCTACAGACTCTTTTGCAGGTGTTGAGTGAAGGCAAGATGTTCAAGTACCACCGTTCCTAGGTTAGTGTGCTATTGTGTGGGAAAGTGAGGATTGAGGAATTAACCGAACCTAAGCTCTTGACTTTGTCTTTAAGTTTTGAGAAAAACTAACTGGGAATTCCTTAGGAGCCCACTAGTTTTCTAACTTATTGTATAGACCGCAAAACCCGTTGTTTTTAATAAACTCTGATTGTAAACTTTACCTTTGAAAGTGAAACGTTTGTTTAAATACTGTTGTGATACTAAACAGTAGGTTGTATAGAATAAGTAACTTGTAAAAGCTCTACCACATGTTTGGTTATTAACAGGTGTCAGAACAGACGTTTCAAGCTGGTTGAGTTGTGCGCCTTGTGTGAACTGCGTCTACGATAGTAGCTGTGAGGTCAGCTTTTATGTTAGATTAGTTTACACGGTAGGACTGTTATGACTCTTCTAGTTCGGGGCGTGACAACTGTTCTGAGAATAGGTCAACATATTTATCTAACAACTCCTTGATTTCTTAGGGTAACTCACCCCGCTCCTTCATTTCCAATGGTCACCTTACCATCAAAATGGTCAGCTCATCAGCATTGATAGCCTTTCGGAGCTTAACTCTACTCCTCACCAGAGCCTTCTTTGATCCGCGAGTAAGTTTTGTCTGCAACTTATTAACTTCTCTTGGTGGCATCAGATTTAGCGTAATCTTCCTATTATCTTTCTTGAATGTATACGTGTTCCTATAGTTATCATATATAACTCTCCTATCAAATAACCACAGTTTACCTAACAACACGTGGGAAGTATACATAGGTAGTACGTTGCAGAGAATTTGGTCAAAGTAGTTCCCAATAGTAATCGGCAGTAATATTTACCGAATGATATGTAATGCTCATTTCTCACTTAACTAATGCAACTTGTACGGCTTCAGATGCGCAACAGTCGACAACTTCAGTTTTGAAATAAGATCAGCTAATGCCACATTAATACAGCTTCCACTATCTACAATGAAGGCGTACACCTGATCATTTACCTTACAAGTGGTATGGAACAAGTTCTCTCTTTGCTTCTCTTCTCGTGAGGGTTCTACGTTCATAGTACATCGAACAATCATGAGTAACTTATCCAAGTCTTCAATAAACACATCCTCCTCAATTAGCTCTTTTTGGGCACTTTCTTTCTCGATTGGAACCTCCTCCTCCTCCTCAAATTCCTCATCCATACTTTGTACTTCTAGCTTTGGGACTTCTCTTTTGATGACCATCATTCTTTGGTTTGGGCACTGAGCAACCATATGTTTGAACCTTTGGTACTTAAAACATTTGATCTAGCACGTCTTCTTTTCAGGGCCTTACCCCTTCTCATAAGTTCAGGTCGACACTTCATTGTCGAATCTGCCTTTCTGCTCGGTTCAGTACTTGGTAGAGTTCGGTGACTTCCTTATCCAAGTCGGCTAGTCGGCATTCTGATTGGCACTCGACCTTTTCTCTACCTCTTCACTTGTTAGGCAATCCTAACATCTTCATTTATTATGGTGAATCGTTGAAGCTTCATAATGTCCCGAATATCACTTCTCAGTCCAGTAATAAATCTTGACACCGTTCGAGCTGGTGGTTCCTCCACCTCGCAACGGATCATAAGCATTTAAAACTCTTGAATATACTCGTCAATAATTCGACCCCCTTGTTTCAGCTCTTGAAGCCGATTGAAAATATCTTGAAAATAAGTTTCCAATACGAATCTATTTTTGAGTATTCTCTTCATCTCGGGCCAAGTATTAATCTCTTTGTATTTCTCTCGTCTCCTCATCATCTGAAAATTCTTCCACCACATGGCAGCATATCCAGAGAACTTAACAGCAGCAGTTCTCACTTTCTCATAGTCCTTGTACTAATAGAAATCAAACACACGCTTTACCTTCTCCTCTCACTCCAAATATTCATTAGCATTCTTAGATCCATTGAAACTCAGAATCCGAAGCTTCACATGATTGGATACCTTGGGAATTTGTACATGTTCTTCTTCAAAATACTCTTCTTCCTCATCTCCCATGTCTGCCAAATCAATCCTTCTCCTCACTCGTCCACCTACTCCTCCACCTCAAATAGGTCGAGCTGGGTTCCGACCTTTAAAAGGCTAAGCAACTTATGGGGTGTTTTGCGTTGCCTCAGTAAGTTAGTGAGACAATGCATGAGCAACTCGGGTTAAGTCCACCAAAAGATTAGCTACCTCATCAAGTCTTTCGTTAATGTTTTTGAGAGTTTCCTGAGACTATCATCCATAGTAGACAACTCCACTGTCATTGCCAGTACCAACATTCGTACTTGAGTCAGTCATTTTTTTCTTACAGATTCAAATCTCAAACAAACACTTTAGGAAATTAACAGTTAACAACATAGCGCTCAAATGAATATAGTAACTTGCTCTGTTTCACACACATAAAACAAAGTATAATAGAACTTCGAAAACAAACGTTAACTCGAATAAAAACCTCTACTCCGATACCAAGATGTTGCGAATTGTGACCAAGAACTGATAAGGCTGGTCATTGGATGGATTCAAGCTTGTAGAAAGCTCGAAAGAGTAAATGGTGGAAATGCGTGAAAGGAATGAACAACGAATGAAAAGTAAGCAAAACCTATGAATAACTTTAGAGGATATGACGTACCAATGGAACTTTCGAGGACTCACAACACAATTCAATATAACGAATGAATTAGTCCAGTGAGGTTACTCGCCACCTAACCTTGCTTAAGAGAAAAGATAAGAGCGATGCCAAGCATAAAACAACAGAGTGTTTACACTAAGAGGGAAAAATTCTCAAGTGTATTAATTATAATCCGTCTATCTATGGCTTACAAATACAAAAGGTATTTATACTCAAGAATTTAGGGTAATTCGCATAAAAGGAAAAAGATAAAATGGGTATTACCCTAAAATAGTAATATACAATAATACAAAAGGATGAAAATAGATATTTACAGGAGCAATAATTAGTGGGGCAGATTCTACACATAGTCCTGTATACGTAAGGATGCTGTATTAGTAAGGTTGTTAGAAAATGCGGACAAAACAGTACAGTCAGCTGGCTTATTTGAGTAGGAATGGATTATGTAGTCAGGAGTCTTTCTCTCGGCATGGTGGCAAAGGTGATGCCGATCCTCGAGATCGGCTGTAAGTCAAAGGGCCAGTTGCTCGATTCCTATCACCAAAATGTTGTAAGATATTGATCCCACTTATTTGTATTGAAGCTCACTTCAACAAAATCTGGAACGTCAAGGCTTTACTCACTCAAAGTCCTATATATATACCTAAGCTCATATTTAGTTTTCGTAAGATTTACGAAAACGTTAGAGTTTTATTTAGTATTTAGTTAAGACATTATTTATACAGTTATTTAGTAGAGTTCTGTATATATATATTTGGGAAAATTACAATAAAGGGGATCAATGTTTGGAAGTAAATTCAAATAGGGAATTAACGTTTTAAAAAGTTTAAATAAGAGATCGATGTTTCACAAAATAGTTCAAATAAGGGATTCATAATAATCAATCTATAAAATTATTTGAATCACTTTATGAAAGGTTGATCCCTTATTTAAACTTTTCGAAACGTTGATCTTCTATTTGAACTATTTTATGAAACATTGATCCCTTAATTAAACTTTTTGAAACGTTGATCTCTTATTTGAACTTACTACAAACGTTAATCCCTCCATTGTAATTCTCCTATATATATTTATATACATACAAATTATATATATACCCATATATATATTAAGTATTTTATTTTATCATGTAGGTTGTAGCAATTTACTTGATAATTTCTAATATATGCAGTTTATAACTACTTATACTATATTATTTCAATTATATTGAAACGTATTTACTATTGTTTATATTAGGCTTTAATTATGGAAAAATTGTCGTAGGACGGTATTTTCCATAATATTATAGAAAACATTTAGTTTATTACCTAATGTGAATCAGTTTTAGTAAGGTTAGTATAATAGAGTTTGTATAAACTCAACTATACGTGTTACTTATTTTGTTTAAAAGATTATCTATAAAGGGTATTTCTAATTTTAGTATATAGATAAAATTGAATAGCAACCAATATCATATTGATATCGTATTATATAATAAAAAAAAATATTTTCACACAATTTTGCAACAAAATATAATAAATCATATATACTCAAATTTTACATAAGGAATGATGTCAAATTTGTAGGAATATAAAGTTTGATTTTTAATAGTTATGATAAATGATTATTACTAAAGATCTATTCATTTTGAGAATCAATATTAATAATATATAAGTCTTATAAGTATTGATATTTTAAGTTTATAATTCGAAAAAGAACGAAATGATACAGATAAAATACTCTATTTAAAAAAATAATGAAATAACAAACATATCCTTTTTATAACTATTAAATATCAATTAAAAGACAATACTTATAATTATAAAAATAAGGTTACCTGAAAGTATCGAATATTGAAAAAATCAAATCTTCCAATCCTCTATTCTTCTTCTTCCTTTCTCGTTTTTCTTCTTCATCTTCTTCCTTTTTTTTTTTCTCCTCTTTTCCTTTTTTTTTTTTATTTTCCTCTTTTTTATTTTTCATTTTTTTTCCATTTTCACTCTCTCTCTCTCCCCTCTCCACTCTTTCTCTCTTCCCTTCTCCTCTCTTTCCCTTACCCCATCTCCTTAATGCTATTCGTAAGCAACATAAAGTCACATATCTATATAGCCACAATTTTACCGCCTTTATGAGGTGGTTAACATATATATATATTCATGGATATTTTAATAAATTTAGCATATTTTATTCAATACCTATCTTAATTCCTAAAATGTTTAAAGAATATTCTCTTTTTTCATCGCTAGTATTATTAATAAAAAATAATTTATGTTCAAAATTTTCTTTTCCCGCGTATCATTATTTTGGGTGAATTTTAACGTAATTATTAGTAAAAATATTAGTAATGGATAATATATAGTTAAATTATATTAATTATTTAGAACTTATTTACATATATCTTATATAACATTTTAGTTACCAATATTAATTATTGAGAGTTAATTTTAAAAGTTTTATCCTAAACTATATTTAAAATTACGAAACTTTACGTTATAGTGATTAGACCCGATAAACTTAATATTTTTAAGAAAGTTTCATATAAATAAGCTTAAATTGAAATATTAAAACTATATGATTACTTCGTTTAAATTTTTTCCTAGTCATGAAAGTTCAACTTAATTTTACAAATATTATCATAAATTATAATTTATAGAGTGTCTCTCAAGCATTAAATTTTTCAATTAATTTCTTATTGATTTATATAATTATATATTCTTGTTTAGGTATAATTAAGATATTTTCACACCTATTAATACTTCCAATCAATCTAACGAAGAAGGGATATACAACCAATTAGGTTTATACTAATTCAATTACTTTTACATATTATCTCGTGTCATTAGTAATATTATTATACTCATTGTTCTATTATCAAAATCTATACTCTTATGGTTACTAATAACATTAGTATAAATTATTTTATACCTATTAACTTAACTTATAAAATATATTTTTCTATAAAGATATAAACTATTTGAACGTTAGTAGGTTTGAGTCATGTGGAATCACGTATTATATATTTTTAAACTTTTAAATTAATTTACGAGTATAATTATTATTTATACTGGGTATACTCATACAAATACGTGTATACAGATATAGTAAATTATACTATATTATCTTATTTTATAGCTTAATTAACTTATTTTTAAGTTTTCGTCGTATTCTGAGGTCAATTTTAAGGATTCCAAGTAATTTTGTATTATATTAAGTAATCATATTTCTAGGCGGCAAAATTAGGATTTTAAGTAATTATTTTCAAAATATAATTTCACCGAGTTACTTCAATTAAGTTTTCTATCTTAGTAGTAAAGTTTGATCTTAATTGAATAATTTTTCCTAAAAGCTCTAAATTTAGGTATAATTACCCTAAATTCAACTTTAAGGTCTCATATAAAGTAAATTATCACTATTTTGATTGTATTCTACATATCTTATTATATTTTGGATTTCCAAATGTGTGAGAATTCCTTGATTAGGTTGTCATGTTTCTTATGAGTTTCTAACCTAATCGGTTTATTTCCATGGATGTTCTAAATCAACTATTGATCCTAATTGTACAAAAACATGACTTTGTCTTAATACCTAAATGTTCGTGTTTGGATTGTGGATTTATGAGATATTACAATCCCTTTAATATAAATGTTATTTTAGTTTCCATGTAACTATTATAAATAGGTTTTGTTCTGAAATTTTTATTATTATCTTTACTTTAGGGTTTTATTATACTTAATTAATCAATTTTTTAAGTCTTTTTCAGTTATTATTAATTTAGGTTAGGTGTTGATTTAGTTTCCGAATTCGTTTCCGATGTAATTTATAATTTATTTTTTTATTACGGTATTAAATGTGAACCTTAAGAATTCATTTCGACCCATAATGTGAAATTAATTACATTATTTTTTTAGTATCTTAAATATCACTTTTAGTTCCTGGCCAGCATTCTAGTTTGTACGGTACATTTTAATTTTAATTTAACTATCGAATTTTCTCTCTTTATGAGAAAATTTTATATTTTTCATATAATTACCCTAATTTAAGTTTCCTATCAAGTTTATTACATAATTCTATTATTATTATATTATAAATTTTGTCATAATATTTTCTATTAATTATAATTTCAATTCCACATATTACTAAAATCCATAAATTTACTACATAATACTCATAATAATTACATCTAACACTCCAAATACTACAATTATCATACCACATCAGATATGAACATCTTATAATACTTAATTATACACTAAATCAGTAATTATATATATATATATATTTTATAAGTTTAAAAATTACTTAAAATTTTCGAAAATTTATTTCCAAAAAATGGTTTCATAGCACTGTTCTATATCTTCTAAATAGTCTACATTTAAATTTTGAACTTAAAATTATACTCAAAAGATCATTTATTTCTAAATCGAATAAAACTCGGGTTTGTAGGATTTCTTTAGGATAACATATTTCCATGTATTAATTCATCAAACTAAATTTTTTTTATTAAATCTACATACTTAAAAACTTTAGAATACCAAATTTCATAATTTTCTAAACACATTTAATATTTTTACAAAATTAAACAAAATTGGGTTGGAATTTGATTTACCCCACCGATCAGCTTCCAGCTCCTAGTGGTGGCTATAAGTGTGTCGGTAACCTTAGGCGGTGGGAGTAAAGTAGGGTGGTAGTGGTCATTCGTTTCCAGGTAGCCATTGAGTGTGAGTTACCTTCTAAGACCTTAATTGCATACTATTTTTGTAATTTTTTGTAATATTACTCTTTCTTCTTTTCTCTCATCTCCCTAACTTTTTTCTTATTCCTAACTGACCAAAATGAGGAATAGGGAGGGTTTTCTAAATTTATAGGGCTACTTGATTGATTTATTGAATTATTTGTTGTCATTTGTCGTCATTTGTCTCTTATTCTCTTCCATTTTTACTTTTTATTGGTTGATTTTGTTTCTTCAATTCCAACCTACCATGCCTTAAATTTGGATAAGCTCACATGTTTTTATAATTTTCTTAATTATTTATAAATTTTCTTTAATTATTTAGTATATTTTGGGTATTTTAGGTAATTTTATGTATTTTTATCTACACGTAAATATATATGGTACAAATAAATACTTATAAATATTTTTTAAGTTATTTTATGATTTTTAGTGTATATATAATTTGTCTTTATCAATTCGTTAGTTATTAGAACTTATTTTATGCGTTTTTGATAAATAATGAGAAATTTAAATATAATTCAATATTCTAATAATAATTATTTGATTATTTATTTTCCTAAATCTAAACTCACGAAATCACTTTTACTAATATTCCTAGTTTTGTCGTAAAATTTAGACTTGATGAGACAATTTATTTGATCGTCTTAAATTTTATGAATCGAACTTCGAACACCAAATTGTAGAGCTTATAACAATGGTGGAGAGAGAGAGAGAGAATAATATTACTGTAGAATGTGACAATAGTAGGGAGAGATAGAGAATAAATGGGAAAAGAGAGAGGAATTATGAGAAAAAGAAAATTTAAGAAGTTGACAAATTTATTCATAGTATTAATACATTTATAGTTAATTAAGTATTAGGCTTTTTTGTTATATATTATAAGATTGGAGAGTTAAGTAGTAATTTTAAAAAGATGATACCAATTATTATTATTTAAACATCGATCGGCTTTAATAATATAGATTATCTCAATTCATGATGTAACAAACATACATGGCTATTGAGGTATTTATTCATTGATGAGAGAGGAATGGAACCATGATACAACTCTTTAAAGGAAAAATGAATTTCCTCTTAAAATTAGAATCGCCAATTCTAGGAAATTATAATTCCAACTTATAGAATTGCTTTCAAACATAGAAGAGGGAATGAAGTTTAGAGTTGGATTCCAACTTGAGTTTATTCCAACATATTAAACTCACATAGCATTGGCCTTAAAAATTCTTTATCACTCGACATGGTGGTGTCACATGTTTATTATTTTTATTCTTTGAAAAAAATAATTATATTGAATAAAATTTTAACATATAAAAATAACTATAATCAAAATGTATGAAATAATTTGAGAAAAGTACACCTTTAATTTTCAATATTTATCCACTTTTCTATTAGAGTCCTCAATTTTTTATTTATTTATTTATTTTTAGCAAATTTTTTTATTTATATTTGAGTTCTCAATATTACCTTATAGAAGTTGGGCTTTCATTAAATTTGTTAGAGTTTTTGTGCATCTTGAGCATGTATTATCTTCTTATTGACCTTAGTGTAGTTAGACAATATGGATGGGATTTGCATAACTTTTTTTCCAACCTACTTTTTGTGCCTTTAATTGTTTTATATGATTTTTTTATTATTTTATCATATTTTATGAATAAACTTATTCAAAATTATTTTTATCGTATTATGTAAGTATGTATTATTATTTTATTAAATTAATTATCATTGACTAATTTGAAGCCGATACTTGTTATGAATTGACGAATAATTCAAAGGATTTAATTGAAGTATTGTTTTTGTAAGGTTTTGAAAATATTGAAAACTTAAATTAAAAGGAAAAAAAAAAGCTAAGGACTAAAATAAGAAAAGTGGATAAATATTAAGGATTAAAAATATAATTTTTTTTCTAATAATGCTGTATCAAAGTACCTTCTATTATTAAGAATTACATATTATGTATCGCTGTGTAAATCTTTTCTCCTATATATATCGTATGTGTATCCTAAGGTGCTCTTGGGGAATTATTAATTATCATTAATATTAATTATTAGTATTATTTTATTTATTGGATAGAAAAGGAAATAATTGAGGATGCGCCAGATAATGACTAGTCGGAGCTTCACTGCAACATCGAATCGGTTCATCTATCCATTTCGAGGCCATTTCACCGGGCTGAGATCTGCATTGTTTTCGACAATATCACCATCGCTGGTTGGATCTTACAATCCAATCCAATTCGATCTCATTTTACTATAAAATCAGTACGGTTCAATTCTTTTCTAACTTTGATTGAATTATGATCAAATCCGATTTCATCACTTTAATCTTTGATGATGTCATATGTTTGGATTAACTATTCGGATCGAGTTTGATAATAATGAATCTAGATTGGTTTTCAAATACCTTTTTTTGATATATGAATCATCAAAACTATTACAATTTAATTGTACAAATTCTTGTCTTTTAATAGAATAAATTAGATTTAGCTAAAGATGTAATATAGTAGATAGTAAAATAAAGAAAGAAAAATTAAACAAAAGAAAATACGAACCAAATCCCATGAAAATATATAAATATTTCCAAGGATTGCTAACATCATAAGATATTAGTACATACTCCAGACCGGATTTATAAGCTAATATACGATGATTCATATTTTTATAAAATAATAATAATAATAATACTTAAAAACTAAATACTTTATAAAGGACAAATACTCTTTAAAATTCCATCTATTTGAATCCATGCATTTTACATATATATATTTATTTCGAAGTGCCTTGAAGATTTTGATTTTTTTTTTTAACTACATTATAACTTGGAGAGAGGAATTTAAGTCTAATCAATTTTGCAGAAAAACTAATGTTTATATCATTAGGTTATATCATAAATTTAAAAGCTTTTATGTTTTACGTATTTTATATTTTCATCATTATATTTGATTATAGTATCATTAATTTTCGCTATTAGATTTGCATTCAATTATTTCTAAAATCCATCACTCATCGAGATATATACCACTATTATAGCAGCAACTTCACCGTCTTATTTTGCACTATATGAAATAAATCATTCAACATATATTAGATGAATTAATAACCATTGGAAATGTTTTTAGTGATAATGTCACTGGTAAAAACTAAAAAGGATGATTGAGCTTAAAAATTGAAAATAATCGAAATGGCTAATGTTCAATAATACATCAACAAAAATTATCTTTAGGTCGATAAAGAGATATTTGACATATACATATTTTATTTCTCTTTCAATTGAACTATCTATAGATGCAAATGCCTTTTCATCGATCAACGAGAGAGCTTATATATATTTTTAGTATTTATTATTTTTTGTACAAATATATTTTTTCAGTTTAGATCTTTTATATTAATTTATGTTTTGTTATAAAGATCTTTTTTTATTATTATTATTCATATAATGCACAAGCTCTAAACCAATTCAAAAAAATGATGTATCCTTCTATATATATATTCATATTAATTTACTATATATGTTTTGTTATATTTCCTTAACAAATCTTTCGGACAAAGGAAATCCATCCATCAGCCAGAATTAGGAACTAGGAGGTGTAGCTGAGTTGAAGGTAATCGCGAGGTAGTAGAGCTTAATTCATTGCAATAATAATTGAATTCGAGTTACTTGATGAAGTTGAAATTTTATAACAATTAATATAAAAAAAAATCCTTTATTTAAAAGAAAGTATTTTTAAAATAAATCATATCTAAATAAGTTTAATCGAGTTAAGTTAAAACTTAAACTTATATATATAGTCTAACTTAAGTTATACTCGATCCCAAAATTCTAAATTCCACTTAAACTCAAACAATAAAATATCCAATTATACCATTTCAACTCAACTGTTTACAGCAGCGAACTCAAACCAAACACCACGTCAAGTCTAAGGAAGGCAATATTTATAAAGATTAGAGCAAGCAAAACTGGCCAAGAAACGTCATCACCAATACAAAATCAGCCAAGTGGAACGGCCATGACAAGCAGCCGGCCAAAATGATACGGCTCCTTAAGCCTTCATTGTAAAACCCAAATTCTGATTGTATTAAATCATAAACATCACATCAAAATCAACTAAAGTCTAATGCTAGGGCAGCCTATACATAATATGACGAGTTAACATACCTCATCAAAGTATATCAAAAGAACTATAAATATATATTTTAACTAAGATAAGAGATATAAATAAGCTAAATCTATTTTTGAGTTGTTTAGTTTAGTTTAACAATAATTGATTCATATTGGTGCTTAAATTACTCGAATAATGTATCGAGTTGAGTTTGAGTTTCATGATTTTTAATTCGATTAGCTGAGAATCCCTAATCAAGTTAGAATCAAATTTAAACATTAGTTAAATTCGAAGAGCAAAAGCATGAAGTTACATACAGTTTTAAAATATTCTCTAAGTTATAATTTTTGGAAGGGCAGCAGTGGGCCGCTTGTCAAAGAACAATGGCAGCTTTGAAGGAACAAGATAACCTTATTAACAGCTCAAACATGGAATTAAACGGGGCTTGCAACACACAAACTATAAGGGATCGCTTTGATCTCCTCGCTGTACATGAGACGCTTGCCATTGCTTGTCATAGAATGTTGCCTCATCGGCAAGCTTTCTCAAGCCATCCAAATCCTTGCTTCGTCGAAACAGCATTACTCCAACGATGGTCGCAAAGAGCCCTGCCTTGCAAAGGAAGTTGCCTGTTTGGCCTACCACATCCAGCCCCGTCATTGCATCCACAAAATAAACCATGAAGAACCCGATCATCGCGGCTCTACCTGTGAATTGTGAAGTAGCAAGCTGAAGTAACGGAACAAAGGGGTTTAGGATCGAAGGAGGAAAAGAATGCAGTTTCTTTGAGTTCTAACCGTTTAGAAGCTCGGCCTCAGGAAGATGATGGAACTCCTGAAGACTACTGGCTCCTGGTTAGTTGCTTCTTCAGGATACAACTCAAGAAACCTCCTCCTCCTTGCCTCTGCATGGCAAAAGAACAGTATTGATTAAGACCATGTATCAAAAGATATATGATCAAAAGAAATTTCTTATTAGTTCCTAGTTTCTCTACCTTCGTTGATAGCAGCATCCCAGTCCATCCTTCCATCTTTGACGAACATATTTAAATCCCAGGTCCCATTCTTCCATCGTGCATCTCGGAATTTTACACAAGAAGATTCTGCATCAGGACGATGCTCCACTTTATCACTAACTCCTTTCGGTAATTTACCAATGGCAGAATCAGCATCCTTCAGTGGTTGAGTGCCGGCCATGCTAAGCCCCCTCTGTCCACCAGAATCCAGTATCGCCACTTGCATTGCTTGCTTAGCCCCAAATGGATGCCTCTGCTTTACTTGAGGCTGTAGCTTCCGAATCACGTGGTTTGCACTACAAGCACGGTGTATAGAGGCAGAAATGGAAGTGGAAGCCATGGCTACTCAAATCACGAGTCTGCTCCTTTTTAGCAGTTTATCCTTTTATTTTATCCAATGAAAGTCCCGTGTGCCTCTGACCCATGCTTGAAATGAATAACCTTATCTTCTTCACTTGCAAAAGAGTGTGTCAGGAAAAAGTTATGGGCAAACAGGCAGACATATAATATAACCAGCGATTTCCACCTCAAAAGAACTGACTGACTCAGTATAAACTAACAGTTATGGCAAATTATATTTCGATGATTTTGTGAAGACATAAACTAGGGCATTTTACAGCTTTACTTACCTGTAATAGAAGCTGCATAAGCGCTCAAGAACCTGAGGCACAGGAAATGAGAAGTTCACACATGGTTCACTTATAGATTGCAATGCCATATCACGTACAACTAATCCAGATCAAGAACGAGTAGATGCAGCTGATTGCGCTACATCTTGTTTTAATTTTTTTGACACACAGGAATTTTAAGGCTTACAAGCTCGAGAACCTGAGCACAGGACATGAAAGTTCACCGAATAGTTCACTTATAGATTGCAATGCCATATCATATGCAACTAATCCAGATCGATAACAAGTAGATGCAGCTGATTGCACTACATCCTCTTTTAACTTTTGATACATAGGACCGGCCAGTAGAGACCACATGTTGATCAATGGAAGATGTGTTGATTCTTACATCAATCTGTCCATTCAATTAGATCATTAAATTGTTTGATTGTCTCATAGAGTAGAACCATTTATTTCTAAATAAACCGGCTGACAAAGGTGGGGATAATATAATTAAATTTAGGAGAAAAGTAAAAACAGGCAATAAGGTGACAAGATGATAACATTTCCAAATACTGCAACAATAGTTCCACTGTCTCATCCAAAAATCCCCCATACCCAATACAAGCTGCAAAGAATGAGAAGCAGCTTTCCAATTAAAAATGAATTGTTCTCCTCAAAGGATTATGAAACCGAAGCGATCTTTGACAAGTTGCAACTACATCTGCAGAAACTAAAGCGACACTACTAAGACAAAAATTGAAAAATATGAAACATAAGGATTGATCTTCTCAGCCCTGGGAAACATGAAAGAAAAGAGAAATAAATCATGCTTCCCAACCCCTCAAAAGCGTTGCACGGGCAACCCTGTTCACTCCAAGGGTGAAAGCTCCCATTCTCAGATTGCAGTTGTGCGTCTGGCACATGTTCTTGATGTTATGGAAAGCTCGGGTCATGTAGCGCTGTAGCTCACTGTTCACCTTCTCTTCATCCCACATAAAACCTTGAATGTTCTGCAAGAAGAAATTAGGTTCGTCACAACTTTACATGTAGATTATATTTTCAATAATGACACAGTGGACAATAAACTCATCGCCTACGCTATTCCTCTTCATATTCCATTTTATGGAAAAGGCTTGAAATCAAGTTGTATTAATTTATGCAGGGGTACCAATAACTAAAATGTGTAAACCCAAGATGGAAAATATTTACTAAAAAAAAGAAGGAAAAAAAAAAAGGCTAGAGGCTCTAACTAAGGGGGAGCTGTAATTATCTCATAATCCAGGCAAAAAAATCGATACTGGCCGGAGAATCAAAAAATCAATTAAAACCTGAGCTACGAAACTTGACAGGGCAACTGCTAATAGAGAATCTCATGAAAAGAATTAACCAGGAACAAACTTCAAACATATCAGAATTTTGAGTTGATGTTCTCCCTTTATAGGCACCTTTTTTCCATGGTGAAATGAAACTTTGTACATAATTATCAACACCCGGTATCAATTGGGTGTATAAGAGCAGAGAGCATACAATATCTAACAAGTAATACATTACCTGAACCCACTCAAAATAGCTCACAGTCACACCACCAGCATTTGCATATATGTCCGGGAGAATTATGACACCCTTCTTTGATAGGATCTGCGTACACAATTTCCCACATAGGAATCATCTTAGATTCTTATCCCTAAGGAATTAGATAAGAATGATTGAGACATTACCTCATCTGCATCCGGATCAGTTGGATGGTTAGCTGCCTCAACTATGAACTTAGCCTTCACATCCGCTGCATTGTCCCTTCATCAGCGAAAGATTGAGACCAAAACAAACAAAAATATGTCAACAAAGCCCACAAACCCAAAAACTCACACTATTACAACAGAGAGAATAGCAATACTTGTTAAGAACACCGCCTAAAGCACAAGGGATAAGAACATCGCATTCATGTGTAAGCAATTCATTTGGATCCATTGCCTCTCCACCTTGGAAGCCTTGCAAACTCTGAGTCTTTGCTTTGTGGTTGATCAAGTCCATGATGTTAAGGCCATTAGGGTTCTTAACTGCACCGGTGATGTCGCTCACCGCAATTACCTTCCCTCCTCTCTCGTGAATAATTTTTGCTGCCCAGGAACCGACATTTCCAAATCCCTGTAGATTTCATGGGTCAAAAAGAATAGAGAAATCCTAGAGCAAGGCATTTCAGGTACATTGCCTATTCACATAAAAGTAAGCTCCACCACACACCTGAATTACAAATTTTAGATCTTCGATTGATTTCCCATATTCAGCAAGCAAAGCTTCTGTAGCAAAAACACAACCTCGTCCTGTGGCAGCTTCCCTGCCCAGAGATCCACCAAGATCCTAACACCAGAAAAAAATAGAAAAACATGTGAGAATGAAAAACGACCCTGCCCTACATTACATGATGATTATCATATTCCTTGACTGCAAAATAAACACAAGCTCTTACGATGGGCTTCCCGGTGACAATTGCTGGAGAATGGCCATGGAATTTTGAGTACTCATCCAAAATCCAAGCCATAGTCTGCATTGGAATGAAGTGGGACACCATTTCAGAATCCACACGGCACAATTTACTACACCAGCAGTAAAATATGAGAGTTTGAACAGGTTTGCTAGAAATAATCAAGGAATTTGCCATAGGAAGTAGCTGGTTCCATTATCAAGCCTAGAATGGTACTGAATATCTCATCGAAAGCTTTCATCAGCTTGCTGAACAGATGCTACAGGAAGAAAGTGAAAAGTCTCTTCATATACTACCAAGTAGTACAATGTGTAATCTTAGCAGTCAATCTGTAGCTCCCAAATTATCTCACATTTCAATCATTCAACCATTGGTAGCAAAAAAAGTCAGAACTCGAGAAGAAAAACAAGAAATCAAACCTGGGCATTAGTTCCCATGTCAGGAGCAGGAACATCAGTCTGTATACCAATAAGGTCATGGATTTTCTGGGTGAAGACACGAGTGAGACGTTCCTGTTCACTCTTAGTTAAGTCTCTTGGGTTGCATCCAATCCCACCCTTCGCACCACCATATGGAATATCAGCAACCGCAGTCTTCCATGTCATCAGTTGTGCCAAAGCATTGACTTCATCAGGATCAACCTATTATACAGCAAAACATCATGGGACTGTTGACATATTAAATGTTAAGTAAACACGCTTTCTTCAATTACATACTATGATCTAGCGTATTTGATTCCTGGTAAAAATTTGCAAGTGACAAACATTATTGTAAGTTCATTCCTAGGAGTAAGTGGTGGCGGCGAAAAACGATAGTTGCGGCCGGCTTTGGTTACAGTATTTAACAATTAAGAAATACAAATGATTTCTTCTTTAGAAAAACCAAAATCACTGTCCTTATTTTCATTCTTTCCAACCGACCATTGGCTACCGCTACCACGACCACTTCTGTCTTCCACCATCACTGGCGGCTAAAAACCACTAGTATACAATAAATATAAAATTTTGATTACAGTAAATATCGAAAAAGTTCAAAAAAAAAAAAAATTCACGAAACAAACACAGGCACGTAAGATTAATATTGGTATCAATTACCTCAGGATGGTATCTGATACCGCCTTTCATGGGACCGCGGGCATTGTCATGTTGCACCCTGAAACCAACATACGACACCAGACTGCCATCGTCCTTGGGTATTGTGCATTCCACCTATTTAATATAAACACATCCAAAAACGACAACACACAAACATGTTTCAGTTAAAAGTACGATGATTCAAAAGAAAAAAAGTACATGAAATGATCAAAAACCCATTCGCATTGTGATCACAATAAGAAAAATAAAGAACCAAAACCTTGATCTCTCTAAATGGGATCAGAAGACTCCTTTCCAACTTAGAATCCAAACCCAGAATCCGGGAAGCATGACGGAAGTTACGGTTGGTGGCAGCAAGAGCATTCATGGTGGTTCTTCTTCTTATTCTTGTTTATCAATTGAAAAGAAAAAAAGAAAAAAAAAAAAAAGAAAAAGAAAAGAAGAATATTTTTGGGTTATGTTGGATTTAAGTGTATCAAGAGGAGCAAAACGGGTGGTGAAAGGAAGGTGGAGCAGTCAACCACACTGCATCAAACTCTGAGTGAAGACATTAATGCAGATGGTAGGGTTTATATAGGGAAGGTTAGAGGTCACTGGTTCAATATTTTTCTTTTTTTACTTTATTTAATTTAATTGTTGGTTTGGAAATTGGAAGCTTTAGTCTGAACTGGAAAATTTATATCATCACGGCCCAAATTAGTAGGTTGGTTTGCCCGCAGATATCTTTCCGAAATTGGTTTCATGAAATTACGACTCATATGGAACTATTTCATTCCTTTATCCCAAGTTACATTTTCTCAAATTTTTTTATTGACCAATAAATTTTTTTTTAATTTGATTTTAAAAGAATACAAATTAACAATAAAATGAAAAATGAGATGAGTCCTAAAAATTAAATATGGGATCTTAAGATAAGCACACAATTACACTTATTAAACATCCAACCCTTTTTATAAAAAAGAATACTCTAATCTCCTCCCATGTTATCATATTCAGACCAAGAGATTCTCACGAAAACGAAAAGAAATCAAGGGTCAAGAGGATTGAATCTGAATAGAGTAAGAATGGAATTAGGTTATTAAAAATATAATTTATTTTATTCAAAAAAAATAAAGTTATCCATATTTCTTAATAAATTAATGTATTTTTTAGAAAAACAAATTAAAATAATATATTTTAAGTCATAAAAATCCGATTAAGCCCTTATGAAATGGGATTGGTCAATCAAAACAAATGGGAATAACAATCAGTCAGGGTCGAAGGGATCGCGAGGTTAAACAGCAATGCCGCACAATCGTTCAGTCCATCGTATGAGGACAATCAAAGTCCGAGCTAGGATTGGAAACCACATATTATACGTATTATAATGTAAAATATGATGTGTGACATGATGCCACATCTTGTAGAATTATTTTTAATAGTCCAGAATGTATACTATATATATATACATATATACACGATTTACATATATTATAAACAATTATAAAATATATACGTGTATACAGGACGACTTAATATTATGGATTATTATCTGTTGATATCATATTATACACGTGTCTGTATATAATTATATATTATGATTTATGCTAAAAATATAACACACTTATATTATAGGTTTCATATCATATATAATACAAACATAATATAATCAGTTATGATTATGTCAAATTAATATATATCATACTTATTAGATTGCCACTAGATTAGAATGTCCAAATAATTTTAATTTCGGGATGATACCAACAACGTGGCAAACGTGGCATGAAGACAGTGATTTTGCTAACCGCAGCCTGGTGTGTTACATGTATTCTTACGGAAGTTCCGCAAACTCGTTGTTTTCAGACTTTTCTATTTTCTCGTTTTTATTTTATACGAAATTAGTATCATTGTCAATCTTACCATTAGTTTACACTTTTTTAAATTTAAACTATTGAATAAATTTTAAATTTAATGGTTTAAATTTTAACGTGGAAATAAATTATAAGATAAAGAATAAAATCGATCCCGTTAAAATAATGAACGGGACTGTAGGACCTCCCTTTCATTTATTGTATAATGGACAAAGTTAAGCAAAAAAAAGAAAATTATAAATTTATATACACATAATAGTAAAATGGAGAATTTTTTAATAATTATCATCCGTATTATACATACACTATATAAATTAAAACTTTATTAGTATTTATTAATTAATATTAAAAAAAGTATTAACAATCTTTTTTTATCATACTACAAAAAAGTTGCACACAAATATTATATTTGATACCTAATCTTCACCTATTTTTATAATTAACTATTTTAAGTCTAAAAGTTTCTGCTTACTATTTGTAAACTTTTCGAAATGCTACCTCAATAAGATAAGTGAACTATATATCTATCGGTTTTAAAAGAAAATTACATGATTACAAATCATATAAAAAAATTATCAAAATACTAATATTTTATTGTATTTTGAAGATGCGACATTAGTATTTACATCAGTGTTGCATCTTTTATTTGTAAGATGTGATATTATATCGCATTTTTAAAATGCAACAAACTATTTACAAATATGATATTACGTCAAATCTTTAAAATGCGATATTAGTATAAATAGTTATGTCATATTTTTAATATTCGAAATAAGTTTAGTATGTTAGTAATTAATTTTGTACAATTTGTATTTTGGTAATTTTTTTTTTTAATTTTGATTATAAACAAGTAATTTTCTCTCGATAAGATAGTTAATTATAAAAACAGTTAAAGTTCATGCAATTTACTGTAAATAAAGTTCAGGTAATTAATTGAAAAAAAAGAAGTAAAATTCAACTACTAAATTGATATTTTTAAGTTTTAGATAGTTAATTAATAAAAAAAAAGGTAAAAAATTAGGGTGAAAGATAACATTTAGAGAAATGTTTGTGAAGTGCAAAGACAAAAGGCATAATGGAACACACAACAGATGGTAGTCGGGGCAGAAGGACCAAAAATCAGAAGTTGAAAAAAGATAGGACAAGCCCATCATTTTTTCCATGCAGTAGCAAATTGTCATTAAAATTCCCTAGCGTTGCTTTGCAGAATTTCAATACGCGACGGAACTCTCCAAATTATGGTTTCGCGGGTAGATATGGGCTTCCACATTCTTTGGAAATTCTGGTTCATTTTGGCAGCCAATAGGGCTTCGAAAAAAAGTTTTCCTGTCCATAAATGGTGTTATTATGGGTTATTATCAAATTGCATGCTATTAAACTAGGTTAAAAGGGAAAAATAAAATAAAATAAAAGGGTACACGATAAATGCATTTTCATACACGATAACATGCGATTTAGATGGATACAAGGATTACATAATTAACTTTTGGTCCCTTTTGTATGATGAGATGAAATAAATGATAATTACTAAATAAATTTTGTTACAAAATCCAAATATGGGTTTACAGGATGCTTCTAGTGTAAAGAATTATATTGGATAAGGTTTTTTTTTTTCCCCCCTTAATAAAATGATTCAAATATGTGGTTTCCTATGATACTCATTCGTGTATTACCAAAAGAGAATGTGAACAAACTTCAGCTTATTTGTTTCTTAAAATATGTTCTAAGGTATTGATTAATAATATACCCATTATAGATACTAAAAGATTATAAAACGTTATTCACCAAAAAAAAAAAAAAAAAGATTATAAAACGTTGTACATAAGCGGATATACCATTTATAGCCAAGGCACTCGTAGTTTCTATAACAAAGTTATCGGTTTTTGTTTATTTTAATCTTGAAACCGGATAAAAAATAGAGTTGACGAGGAAAGAAATTACCATCTGCACACGGTGCTAATTGCCAAAAACGTGCCCAATACAACTCAAGCGATATTAAAATAGAAAATCATTTTGAATTCAACTTCCATATTTTTCTTTTTGTTTTTTCCTGGAAAAAATACTCCCAAGTTTGGAAATTAATTTATATAATTCTCAAGAATACGCGGCGAAACGTCATTGTAATTATCCATTATTCATTAAATGAATTGATATAAAATGTAGAAGTCGGGTTTTCTCTAATCTGCTTATTTTCGCCGCGTACGTAATGATGTAGCTTAGCCGCTCTTATCTCTTAGTCTCACACTCAATTTATAATTACACTGGATAATTGCAAATACAGATCGAAAATTACAATTCATGTGTCGGTATATTCCTAAATCTATAAAATTAAGATTATACATTCTATAATTTTGAAAATACGTAAATACCCTTCAACTGTCCTTAAATCCCTAATACCATTGCTGGAAGAGCCATAAATAGTGATGACGTTTTTTTTTAGCTTTAGCAATGCTTCATTTATAACGCATATTATATATGCATATTTTTAGGTAAATTGTAAACACATCACTCCTCTTTTAAAGATCTAAGATCCAAATCAATAAAGGTAAGGAAAAGGTAAGGATACCAGGTAAATACTTTTTCATATATGAAACATGATAATATGTTATATGATTATGAGTAACTTGGTCTCTTTTATATGATGTGATGTGACGTGATAAAAGTTTGATTCAAACAGTAATTATTAAATAAATTTTATTAGAAGATCCTAGATAAATGTCTTTGTAATAGGGTTTACAAAATGTTCCTAGCATTGAGAACTATATAAGATAAGCTGTTTTCAATAAAATAAGTGCAAATGTGTATGGTTTCACGATACTTATTAAACTATTACCAAAAAAGGATGTAAATAAACTTCAACTTATTTTGTTACATAGGATGGTATTATTTTGATAAGAAGTAACTAAAGTATTATATATTATAGAAAATAAAAATTATCAATCAGAAAACTAGCAAACTCTTGGATTTCATACTTTTAATTAAGGATGGACATAATAATTATAAAGTTGTCCAAATTATAATGTACGTCGTTCTTTTGTCTATATAGTATAAAAACATTTTTTTTTTTATTGGCAATGAGATTTAAATAGAGACATTTCGAATAAGTGAAAATGAATAAAGAAAATATGAACCCAGAACTGAAAACTTTCTACCTAAGGGAATGATAACATATTACTTAAAAGGTTTAGGATGAGAAGAGGCAACTAATGTTCCAAACACTAACCTTAAATACACATAAGAAAAAAGTGCCATCAAGGTGAATAATTGGCCTCATTCCTAAAAGGAGGCCTGTCATGAACTTGGTACACATATCAAAATGATATTAGGTATTCATTTCATTATCCTTAAACACAGTTATCCCTTGTAAATCCTTTTGAGCTTCTTAGGGGATTTTTTAAAATTAGCCTTATTAAGAATCACCTACACTCATGCAATTAGGAGGATAGGGTTATTAATCTGGAGAAAAAGAGTATATTAAATTATGCTTGCCTTAATTTTGCCAATTTATAAGCAAATGTTGTTGTAGATAATTCAATTTTTTTAGGATAAAAAAGAATTTCAGATCATATACACCTCATTCAAGCCTATATATTCAAACACCTGAAGCCTATGGACTTTTTCCAAACACTTCAAAACCATATACACTTCTCCAAAACTTATACACTTTGAACCTATCTTTTGTACTTCAAGTCTTATTAAGTGAAAACTCAACGATGGAAGGTAACTACCTTGATAGAGAAAAAAAAAAGAGAGAAAAAAGAAAAAGCAAGAAAAAAACAAAAGAAAATAAGTGAAAAAAGAGATTGAAGATATTAGCAAAGTGATCACCTTCAAAGAATAGCTAAGTTACCAATAAAGCCAAAAGTCCAAACTTATAATGGTATTCGAGGCTAAACACTTTCAATTCTTAAGCCCAAAAGCAAAACCCTGATTTTATGATCTCGCTCACTTTACCACCCTTAAAGAAACTCTTTTCACTAAAAAAATGAACTTATCTTCAGCAAAATTTACTCATAAAACTAAGGCAAGCCCATGTTTAGCTTCTCCTAGGTTATTGGCTTGTAAACCCGAGACAAATGATATATGATTTCTTCAAAATTGGCCAAGTACATTCATATCCATTTGCTTAAACCATTGACTAGAAGCCTTACATTGCAAACCTATAAAAGACATATTGATTGGCTAGAATGTACCACTTACAAGATAAGCTACAATTTTTTGAATTGATACTGGGAGTAAAAATAAACTTATGAGAGTGCAAAGAAGTCTAATTTGGCTAAACATTTCAAGTAATAATATCTATCCCCTTAATGGAAAATTGGAGAATTGAGTACTTTGCCAAAAATATGAATGGTCATTTATCCCAAGTTTGAAGTTAGTGCTTCTAAAAGTTTAGAGATCATGAATTATGCTTTAGGAAACGAGACTGAAAGAATGAGTGATCAACAGGTAAGAGGCAAGTCAACTCCTTATTTATGATCTTTAGAGTTTTCGAGACTTTCTTACTTGTTAGTAACACAATTTTTCATCGAAGAGTGTTTTTTTTTTTTAATTTCTTGAAAAAAAAAAACTTTTCAAAAGAGAAATGATATTTTTATTAAAAAAAATATCAAAAGAGATTTCTTAAAATTTTGAAGGAATCATCAAAATCCCTCAAACTCAAGTCCAGATCATTTTGTCAAAATTTTCAAAGAATCATCAAAATTCTTTCTATGATCACCTACTCAAAAGAGCGATGTCCTATCCTTAGTTGGGTCGCTTACTTAGTGGAGCAGCATCTAATCTTTTCTAGGGTTGCTTGCTTAAAAAAGAGCTATCCTGTCTTTTTTAGGATCGCTTGCTCGTGGGAGCACTGTCTTATCTAATCCTTTGCTATGATCATTTGCTCAAAGGAGTGTTGTCCTATTCCTTTTAAGATCACTCAAATGAGTGTTGTTCTATCTTTTAACGGATTGCTTACTCAAAGGAGCACCTTCCAATCTTATCTAGGATCGTTTGCTTCAAGGAGCGTTATCTTAGTCCTTTTTAAGATCGCTTACTTATAGAAGCGTTATCCTATCTATTTTTTTTTTTTATCGCTTACTCAAAGAAGTATTGTCCAGTCATTTAAAAGATCGCCTACTCATGAGAGCATTGTCTCATGCCATCATATCCCATCTTCGAAAGATTTATTCTTTCAAGCAATTCATCTTGAAAGAGATCTATCCTCTTTAGGTTATCCACTAAAGCAAAACATTTGAAGTCTCGAAGAGATCTATCGTCTTCAAATTATTCACCAAAACAAGTTTTTTTAATCTTGAAGAGATCTATTTTCTTCGGATTATCTAAGTCGGGTATAGCAAGAATGGGTATCTCTTTTGTTTTTGTAATAAAATTCTAATCGAACTTCACTATAAAGAGGGATAGTTGTGAATATCTTATTTTTGCCATTTTTTCATTTTCATTGAGTAGGGATAAAAAATAAACAAAAAAAAAAGAAAATAATTAAAAAACAAAAATAAAAAATAATAGTAATAAGAGTTAAGTCGAATTATGTCGAGTTCAGTCGTATCAAGTTGTATTACATTGAGTCAAATTAAATTGTATCAAGTTAATTCAAGTCGAGTCAAGTGGAATTATAATAATTCAAGTCGGATCACATTAAGTTGAGTCATATTGAGATAAGTCCAATCGTATCATATCGAGTTAAGTCGAGTCGTATCATGTCGTGTCGAGTCAAGTTAAGATGAGTCAAATCGTATCGAGTTAAATCACATCGGATCATTCAAAATCAAATCGAATAATGATATGTGATCAATTTAACAAAATTCTTAAGTCATTAATGAATCGAGTTTTATTAAAATGATTTTGGTCCAATCCGATTTAAAATAGAATTTTATCTAATTTATATTAGGTCGGAATAGATTTAAGATTTATTAGATAAGTTATTAGGCTATATCTAATTTGATCGGATCGAGCCTTGAAAATAGAAAGTTTGAATTAAGTAAGATTTCCAGAACTTAGGTCAAATCTTCAATACAAAAGTACGATCAAGGGTTTATAAATAACACAATAGTGGTTGACATTGGAGACATATTTTTTTAATTACACAATCTGCAATCAACAATTCACAATTCCATTGCCCACGACCATTACCCACGACCATTCCAATATCCGTCAAAGAATTCCATGGAACACATACTACCATAATCCAAACATATACCGCCACAATCCATACATCTACTACTCCAAGCCAAATTCCACAATTCGTTCATCCCCTATCTATAGCGCATTGACGCACTCCCCTTACGAAGCCAACAGCCCTTGATTGAAGTCTTACGCCAACTGAGCATAGCAAACTCACATACCGTCTTACTCACGTCGTCTAAACACTCACGATTTGCATAAACTCCACGAACAGCCTGAAGCACATAAGTTACACTCTACAACTGCACTGACATCCTCACTCCATTGCTCACATACCGCCTGCACAACATCTACGTCAATGCCCCTACCACGTCCTGAACACAACACACATCATACACCGAAGTCCCCTTCGATCCACATGACACTCGACACTACGCTCTCACCGAAACTGAACTCATAGAATACTACACTGAAGCACTCAATCATGTTACATTGCCTGACAACCTACTATACGCTCCTGAAGCACTACATCCAAACAGCAGCAGTCATCTCAATTCTACTATCTACACTTGCACAATCCGATTAGTCACAATCATACGTCCACGGCTGCACGAGCATGACATACCATACACAATCAACATGATACCGTTCACGCGCTACTCGACACATAGGTAAAAATTGTTCTTATTATTTTTTTAGTAGTTATTTATTTGTTTTATTACATAGTTTAATTATCTTTACTAATTTATTTTCCTTTTAGTGCAGGTTTTTTTTACTATTTTTATATCGTTGAATATTTATAGATAATTTGAGTTTTTTTTTTGGTAAATTTAGTTAGTTGCACGTCTTTTCTATCCGTATATTCAGAGATGATACGATTACAATTAGGATTTAGAAAAAATATTTTTGACATGTAGTTATTTTAAAAATAAAAATATCTTAATTGAGTTTTTTCAAAAATATATAGTTAGTTAGGGTTTTATTTAAATTCGAAAAATTAGATTTCTTAGTTTTTTTTTAATAATAAATTGATAAATATGTGTAAACCTGGCTCAGTTTTCGAAATAAAAAGAATCCACCCACTAAATATTTTATAAAAAGAGAACTATGGCTAGTTTAATCCCGAATAGCATACACGTAGGCACTTTTGAAGCAACCATATAAAAAATAATAACTTTTTTCCCCCCTTTTTTTAGAAATTCGTAATAAAAAATTCACTTTAGTTGTTTTTCGAATATTTAGGTATATGTTTAGTATTTTTAGAAAATTATAAAAATAAAAGCCCATCAAATTCTTTTTTAATTTTTACATGGTGAATTAGTCTTAATAGATTAGCTCTTGAACTTGGTCTTCTCTGATTTAATTTTCTAAAAATCAAAATTTTTTAGAATATCCGTAGACCAGTGGCCAAATTAGGGTTTTCCTATTTTTTACCAATTGAACTGGTTGACAACTCCAAATTTTTTTTAAATTATTTAGAAAATATTTTCTTAATTTAATATCGAGTAATTTATATCAAGCGGACTAGGCTAGATATAAGTTAAATTAAGAAAACCAAAATAGGATTCGATAAAATTGGCGACTCCACTAAGGATGCTTGGTGGGCCAATCATATGAAAATTAAGAATTGTTGATGGGCTTTTGTATTATTTTTTTTGTTTTTTGTTTTTTGTTCTTTTTTTGTATTATAATTGTATTGACCGGGTTTTTAGTGATGCAAGCCCTAAAAAAAAAGTCTGGCTCAATTAGCCTTATTAGGGAATTAGGGCAGGGTTCTTTTTATTTTTATTTTTTATAATCATTTGCATGTTTAGATGTAGTCGGATTTAGGCCACCTTTGTATAACTCTTAGGTCACTAGGGTCTTTATCTCTGCTTGGCAATGATAGGCAAGCCCACTTAAGCTTCAATGTAACTCACTAGATTTTTCTCTAAAAAGCCTTTGAGTTACAAAGCTTGAGACTCGTAAACCCTGCTCTCTTATATCATTCTTTTCAAAGAAGGGGTAGTTTTTTTTTTTTTTAAATTCTAGGAAAAGCTCGATTAATTCGCGGTTGAGATGTCATTCTTTTTCAAAAAAAAGGAGAAATTTAAAAAAAATTAGTAATCCTTATATATAAGTATTCATAAGTTTCATTTTTTTTTTAAATCTAATTTTTTATCTACTTATATATAAGAGTACTTTGCAACCGCAGATTCATCATACTTCTTATAGTTTATTAATGACCAATTCCATTGCATTGCACGTGTTTGTAGCATATTACATAATATTTATTTTGTATATGTGTTTATACAAGCTATCTTTTGTAATATATATGGATCTTGTAGATTTTGTTTTATTTCATCAGTAATAAGTCGTATAACATAACATTTAACATAAAATGCTCAAAATCATTAGTATTTCCTTTATACCATAATGTGCCAATGTTAAAAAAAAAAAAAAAAAAAAAAACTTCTATATCAACTTGTAATTTTTTTGAGAAATGCAATTATGGAAATTAACTATGATGAAATTTATTATGAAATTATCGTTTTTTAAAGACTTTCCAATAAATTTAAAAAAAAAAATTTCAAAAGATGTTTTATGATCAAAAACCAATTTCATGATAATTATTTACCTGGTTGATTTCTATTGTAATGCTCTACATATACCATACTATTAGGAACTAATAAAATACAAAAAAAAAAAATAAAAAAATAAAAAAAAAAAAGATTTAATCATTAGATTTCCATCGTGAATTATTTTCCATCTTAAGATTATTACTTGAAATATTGGACAACGCTCTTTTGAGCAAATGATTCTAACGAAGGATTAGATAGGATAACACTCCTATGAGCAGGTGATCTTAAAAAGGATAGGATAGCACTCCTTTAAGTAAGCGATCTTATAAAAAATTGGATGGCACTCCACTAAGCAAGCGACCTAACTAAGGATAGGATAGTACTCTTTTGAGTAAGCGATCCTAGAGAGGATTTTAGTGATTCCTTAAAAATTTTAAGAAATCTCTCTTGATAACTTTTTTTTTTTTAAAAAGTTTCATTTCTCTTTTGAAAAGTTTTTTTTTTCTTTTTTTTTTCAAGAAATTAAAAAAAAGAAACACTCTTCCATAGAAAATTGTATTGCTAATAAGTAAGAAAGCCTCAAAAACTCTAAAAATCACAAATAAGAGGTTAGCTTACCCCTTATTCGTTGATCACTCATTCTTTCAGTCTCGTTTCCTAAAGCATAATTCATGATCTCCGAACTTTTAAAAGTACTGACTTCAATCTTGGGATAAATGACCATTCATATTTTTGACAAAATACTCAATTTTCCAATTTTCCACTAAGAAGATAGATATCATTACTTGAAATATTTAGCCAAATTGAACTTCCTTGCACTCTCGTAGGTTTGTTTTTACTCTCAGCATTAATTCCAAAAATCATAGTCTATCTTATAAGTGATACATTCTGGTCAATCAAGAGGTCTTTTATAGGTTTACAATGTAAAGCTTTTGGTCAATGGTTTAAGTAAATGAATATGAATATGCTTAGCCAATTTTGAAGAAATCATATATTATCTATCCGAGGTTTACAAGCCAAGAACCTAAGAGAAGTTCAGCTTCATGAGCAAATTTTGCTGAAAATAAATTCATACTTTTAGCCAAAAGAGTTTCATTAAGGGTGGTAAAGTGAGTGGGAATCACAAAATGAAGACTTTGCTTTTGGGCTTAAGAATTGAAAGTGTTTAGCCTCGAATACCATCACAAGTTTGGACTTTTGGCTTTATTAATAACTTGGCTATTCTTTGAAGGTGATAAACTTGCTAATATCTTCAATCTCTTTTTTCACTTTTTTTCTTTTATTTTCTTTTGTTTTTTTCTTGCTTTTTCTTTTTTCTCTTTTTTTTTTTTCTTTGTCAAGGTGATTACCTTCCATTGTTAAGTTTTCACTTAATAAGACTTGAAGTACCAAAAGATAGGTTAACAGGACTTGAAGTACCAAAGGATAGGTTCAAAGTATATAAGTTTAGGAGAAGTGTACATGGCTTTGAAGTGTTTAGGAAAAGTCTATAGGTGTAAGGTGTTTGAATGTATAGGCCTAAGTAAAGTGTATATGGTTTGAAATTCTTTTTCATCCTAAAAAATTGAATTATCTATGACAATTTGCCTATGAATTGGCAAAACTAAGGCAAGTACAATTTAATCTACTCCTTTTCTTCAGATTAATGACCCTATTCTCCTAATTACCCCAATAAGGGTGGTTCTTAGCAGGGTCAATTTTAAAAAATCCCCTAAAAAGCTCAAAAGGATTTGTAAGGAATAACTGTATTGAAGGATAATGAAATGAATACCTAATATTATTTTGACACGTGTACTAAGTTCAAGACAAGCCTCCTTTAAGAAATGAGCCTAATTATTCACCTTGATGGCACTCTTCTCTTATATGTATTTAGGGTTAATATTTGGGACATGGGTTGCCTCTTCTCATCTTAAACTTTTCAAATAATGTGTTATTATTCCCTTAGGTGGAAAGTTTTAAGTTTCGAGTTCACATTTTTTTTTATCCATTTTCACTCATTGGAAAACAGTTTTCATGTTTAAGAACTAGAAACAAGTCTCCCAACGAGCTTATCGAGTGAGTTTCAAGTAACATCCTTAAAACCTTACAGGGTTTTGAGACACACCAAAGGTAGTGGGATAGGTGCTAAAATTGCCAAACATGTCTTAAATCCACTCTGCCCTATGTCCATCCTATTAAAATATGGTAACATGTTACCTAAGTAATAGATTAATAGTAAGTTATCTAGGGAAAGGGAGAGAAAAAAGATAATTTGCTTACCTTCTATAACGAGTTATCTTAACCAATGTTACTATAACACTATATTAGTAGTATTGCTGTAGAAAAATCCCTAACATGAGTTTAGAGAATAATCAAGTGTTAAGAATTATATAGTATATCATTTTTTCCTTTTCTTTTTCCCCTATAAAAAGGCTTAAGTACGTAAATTTCCTATGATACTCATTTGTATATTACCAAGAAAATGAATGTGAATAAACTTCAACTTATTTGGTTCTTAGCATATATTCTAAGATACTAATTAATGGCATACTCATTATAGATACTAAAAGATTATAAAACATTATAATTGTACATAAGTGGATATAACATCTATGGCCAAGGCACTTGTAACTTATTAATAAATTTATTGTTTTTTCTTTATTTAAATGGAGTAGGAATTTAAGGATGCCATTAGACAAGTCATTATAAGGTTTTTGATCCGTCTGAACTGTTAAAAACCCTATAGGGTTTTGGGGCAGGTTGTAAAACTAATTCTTAAATCCTATAGGGTTACGAGTTAGGTTTTGGAATTTAAGAAAAACCCTACGGAAAATTTGAACCCATTTTAAAATAATAATATATACATATACAAAAGTCCTTAATCTCATCTCTAAAGCCTATATTAATCGGCTACATTTATTTGTATATGTAAATTATTCAATGTATCTCAATTGATGTGTTACTATTTGTACTTAATTTAGTAAATTAGAAAGGATAACTATTAGTCCCAATTAAAAATAGATATGGATTTCTTTCCTTCCATAATTTATGTTCTTTTATTTTTTTTTTTCTAAAAAAAATTGTTGGAAGAAGTAGGGAAACTCTACGTATTAGACTTAAATTTAAAAATTAATAAATTGAGATCATTCACTAATATTACAGGTCGAATTAAGTTTTAATCGAGCTTTGTAAAACCCTATAGAGACAAGTTATGGATATAGAGTGAAAACCTTATAAGGTACTCTATAAGATTTTGAGAAACACTATAGAGTATTGGATCGGTTTCAAGTTTTATAAAACCTATTCTAAACCCGTCCTAATGACATCTCTATGTAAGATCGATTTTACTTTAAAATCGGATAAAATATAGAGTTTGAGGGAAGAATTTTACCTTCTATACACTATGCTAACTACCAAAAAGGTGGTTAACACAACTCAAGTGATATTAAAAGGAAAAATTATTGTGAATTCAATTCCATATGTTTTTAGAGGAAAAAAATACTCCCAAGTTTGGAAATTAATTTACATAATTCTCGAGAATACGCGGCGAAGCGTCATTAGCAGTTATCCATAATTCATTATACATTATCCATTATTCATTGAATGAATCGATTTCCAATCGAAGTTGAGTTTTTCTAATCAGCTTATTTTCGCCGCGTACATGTGATGTGGCTGGCATAACTTTGTTCGTTCTTATCTCTTTCCTCGCTCTTAATTTATTATTATATTGGATAATTGCAAATACACATCCACCGTTACCATTCACGTATAATTAGATTTCTAATTCTATAAAACTTGAATTTACATCTCATAACTTCTAAAAATATATAGATACCCTCTAAATTATTGTTAAATCCCTAAAATCATCGCTTAGAGAATCATAAATAGTGATGACGCTTTTTGAACTTTAGGGATGCTTTATTTAAAGAGTATGTGCATATTTTGAACGTATGTTTGCTTCATGTGAACAACGCCTTCTCAAAATCAAGTATTTAATCCTTTAGAATTAATCTTTGAAAAACATGGTTTGAACTCTATTTCAAGACTTTGAAAATAAAAATGCGTAAAACAAGTAATAGTAAATAGCGAATCCTTATCAAACACATAATCCTCAACAACTTTCTTCACCGTTTATTATTTTTCCTTTCTAAAACAGAGTTTTTAAGTATATATTAAACAAACATAAGAGGATTTATATTATTTTTTAAAGGTTAATGGGAACTTTGAGCATGCTTTGGAAGTTTAAAATGTTTATTCTTATCTAATCAATTGTTTTACGGGGATGTATTTGCAATATATCCTAATTACACTTAATAAGAATTAACGTTGTCCACGTTTGATTTTCCTCAAATGAAACATATAATATATTACCCAAGACCAGACAAGCAAGAAACCTCTGACTTTGGCTCTTGGGCAACCCCAAATAGGAATTAAAATAAGACTGCACAGCTCATCATAATGCTGTAATCCTTATTACTAATCACACAAATCACATGTTTAGGTTGTGATTTTCAAAACTGTAAAGTGTTATTAAATATGGTTTTCATATTTTAATACAACACGAGATTTTTTAGTTGGTGTGCGCAATTTATAAGTAATTAAGAATATCCTAAAGCTTACTTGCCCTAAATTCCACATACGTCAGTTGTATTTTCCATTATCCTTATCTGGGCATGGAATAGGAATTATTCCAATATTATTCTTTCCACCAAACCTTTGATATGCTGCCTAGTTTTTGGCTTTATCTTCTAGCATTCTCTAATTCAGTTCGATATTTAATCTTGATTAATCCGATGATAATTTGATCGAATCGTGATCAAACTTAACTATTCAATCACATAGTTTATTCTAATCAAGCCCGAATTTTATAATATTTAATTTGATAAACTCTTATGTACAATTAAGCTCAAATCGAGCTTATGTGCAAGTTGAGTTAGGATCAAATTTGGGTGTAATGCTATTCTAGGGGAGTTATAACAGAATAGATTAATGTTTTTGGATAAGTTCAAATAAAAGATCAAGATTTCAAAAATTTTTAAAAATGAATTAACCTTTTATAAAGTAATTCAAAAAATTTTAAGATTAGTTATTATAAATCCTTTATTTGAATTACTTTATAAAATATTGATTTTTTATATGAATTTTTCAAAATCTTAATCCCTTATTTAAATTTTTTGAAACGTTAATCGTTTAATTGACTTTACTTCCAAATGTTGATCCATTCCATTATAATTCTCCCTATTATTTTAGTTAAAATAAAATCATTTTTTATCCATATAAATTTAATCCAATTAAACTCAAACTTATCGAATATCGCTTCAAATCCAGCTTAAATTGGGACAATATAAACTCACCAAGTTGAAGGTTTGAATTTTTAATTGAAGCTCAATGGTATTGTCTTAGCTTGACAATGTGCCAATGCCAACGGTTGAATCTCAATCTTCTCAATAGGGAAAAAATACTCATCAGATGTGATATGTTAAATGTAAAATTTAATGTGAAGTAAGAAAAGATGAGAATTTAATATATATACCATTACTTTGAGAGAAGTAGTTGTAGCGAATATTTTTGTATCACATGTGGCATTCCACACTTATAACATATTTGGTTGACATCATAAAGATGAAGTAAAATGATTATTCCTCACTTATAAATTTGTTGTTATATTTGATTAGCAGAATAACCATCCATGCAATTATATTATTAAAAAATGAGGATTTACAATTTCATCATAGGATTTATTCTTTGATTTTTACATCATATTTTCATATTTATTCATAATATTTTAAAATAATTATGAGGAATAAGTGTTACCTCTTTATTCCATTTTTAAAGAATTATAATTCTATTATTATCTGATATTATTCGGTAAACCAAACATGTTATTATGGGAATCCCTTTTTTTCTCGATAGAGAAGGGGGTGTAATTGGAAAATCAAACAGTTTTCTAAGGACAAAGCATCAATGGTGTACAACGAAAGGAAATGTTCAGATTCTCATCATCAATCAAGGGCAAAAAGACAAAGAAGAAATGCTTTGATGTGTTTCAAGTCAATTAAAGCTATTCCAAACTAGTGTTATGTTTGAGAGGTGTAGAGGCAATGCTTGTGGCTTTAATATTCTAGTTGTACCATAAAGTATTTGTATGGTGTGATATAAGATGTTCATATTTGATGAACAATTTTAGACCATAGACTCTCAAAACCAATTCCAACCTCTAAAAACTATAGGTCAGCTTATCTTAAACCATGATAGGTATGAGATGACTAAATCTAGTCTTTGAAGGATCGAACATAGTTAGGCTAACCTCTTGTCAACTCTAAACCTATGTATGCTTAGGTTGAGACTTCAGTTCCCGTACCATGATCAAACTTGTATCATCCATGCCACGAGGATCTCAAACTTGGTAATCCATCTAGGAAGCTTGAACCTCATGTGTCAAATAACACTGGTCTCATTGCTTCATGGGAATAATTAAGGCGTGTCACTTTCGAGAATCTCGAAACTTACTTAATTTAGGAAAGATATATTTACCTATTTAAGCAAGATATGTATTTATCTAAGATTATCTTCATGAAGGCTATAAATAGAGATGAAACCCTATAGGTAAGACACTGTATACACGCTAATATAAATCCTCTTTCTTCCTTACTCTCTACAGGTAAGACACTTTATACTCCTTAATGGTGTTTTCTCCTGTAGATTTAGACAAATGCTTTAATGCAAATGACAAAGTAAAAAATTACAAAAAAAAAAAAAAAAAAAAAGAATTCATCCCAATGCAAAATCCTTGCCAACGAAACTCAAGCGACAGCCGTCACCATGCATTATGTTTGAAATCTCATAATAGCATTTTTTGAATGTCTAATTTGGCTAAAATTAATTATTAAGTAAAACTTACACAAAACAATCAGGTTTTATAACTTATAGAAAATGATAAATGTAAACCCTAAAGCCAAGCCAAGTAACCATAGGTTTGAACTTTAAACCCAAGGTTTAGGACGATCGGCTAAAGGATCCGATCAAACCCAAATTATAAACTATTTAACAAAATACCAGTAAAAATGACCCTGTAAACTTAAATTTAAGAAAGTGAATAGTAAAATAAGAGACTATAAAATTTTCAAATTTTAAGCATAATAACTACTAATTACTGAAAAGGCAAAAAGTGTAATATAATAACTAATAAATTAGTAGAGATAGATTATATGTATACTAAAAATTTTAGAATGACCAAAATAATATTTAGGAATGTTTACGTGTATCCTACATGTATTTACGTGTAGATAAAAATACGCGTAATTGCTAAAATAGGCCGAAAATTAAGTAAATAATTAAAGAAAAATACAAAATAATTATAAAAAAATCAGAAGGAGAGGTCTGCAACTGGATTAGGTCGTGACTGAAAAGAAAAAAAATTGGCCAATAAAAATGTGCCAAACTAAAAGCCTAAAATCAAGGAAATGGGCAAAATCACATCAAATTAATGCACATTAATTACTATGTTTGTCTATAAATAAGGAAAAAATTCACAGAAGACATTTGGACAGTTTGTAATCTGAGAAAAATCGAAACACAAGAAAAATCGAGAGAAATTCCAGAAAATAAAAAAAAATAAAAAAAAAAACTGTGCAGATTAGCAAGGTGAACTGGAACCACCACCCACCACCACCTGGGACCGAACCACCACCACCACCTGGGACCGAACCACCACCACCACCCTACCCTAGGACCAGCGTCTGGACCGGCCGACAGCCTTGGACCGGGTTTGGACGGCCAGAAATCCTTGAACCGGTTAGTCATTTACTCATCCCGATTTTTGTATAATTTTGTAAAATTAGTTATTTTGCCCAGAAAATTATGAAACTTGTTATTATGAGGTTTTATTGTATGTAGATTTATGGAAAAATATTGATTTAGTTTAATTATGTCTGGAAATATAGGGTTCTTAAGAAATTGATCAAAACCGAGCATGATTAAACCGGAAATTAAATAGGCTTAGGGATGTAGTTTGGGGCTCAAAATTTTTCTGTAGGATTCTCATATGATTTAGAACAGTGCTATGAAGCCCTTTTTTTTAAATTAATTTTCGAAAATTTTAAGTTAATTTTTAGCCCTAAAATGATGGTAAAATTGGGTGATTTGGGATTAATTAGGTAATTAGGATGTTAATTACTGATTTGGATCTTGATTAGATGATTAAGGAAGTTAATTTCTGCAGTGGAACCCTAATCCTAGCTTTTAGGTACTAATTATGGTTAATTAGGGAAATTAGGTAAAGAATATGAGAAATTAGGAATACGTGAAAATATAAATTACTAAATTTAAAAAAATAAAGTTATTTAGATAATATTATAATTGAAATCAGGAAAATAATAAATCGGAATTAATATTTAATTTTAAGTAAATATCTTAAAATGTAAGATTTTTACACCTCGGGAATAAATCCGATATCCCAATTAGGGTTAGTGTGTACCGAATAGTTAGAATACCAAAATTACGACCCAATAGGATATTTGAATACCCGAGCATAAGGTGATTAATGTCACATTGGGATTCGAGCCTAATTACGACCTAGGAATTAAAACTAGAATCTAGTTTAGGAACCGAACCCCGAAATAAAATACAACGAATTACTAATACGTTGTAGGTATACATGAGGAAAATGAGTTACATTATAAATTAGAATAAGAATCCATAAAAAATAAGTACTAAAAGGACCTCTTTGCATTATAGGACACCCAGAAACAAATCAGCTCGCAATTTGAGGATCGAGCGACCGAGCAAATTCAAGTAAGTTGGGTTATTGCTTATTGTAATAGAGTACTAGTTTTGTAGTGCTCGGAGACTTAGGCTTGTATATGCTTGTGATTGTAAGTAGTTTGCGCATGTGTGATGTATCTGAATTCGTGCTGGAATTTGTGCTGTGAGTGATTTTGTGACTGATTGAATTGTTGTGGACTTGTTTGAACACCCTAACCGGAATTTAATCTTAGTCGACCGTAATAACCGAAAACGTCATGCATTGCAACCCGTTAGGGGATCGTAGGACTCTCCAACCAAATACCGACCCCTTCGAAAGGGATAGCGCAGGATTGCAAAATGGTCCCTTCTTCATCCTCAGTCGAACTAAGTGACAGGAGAGGAGGTCGCGGCGGGGGTGAAGTCAATGGTTCGAAGGTAGTCGCGGGAGGAGCGAGGTCTCCATTGCACAAGCCTGGGTTTGGTTGTGAGCTGCTGCATAACATGGAACTCCTCAACCCGGATCGGAGCGGGTGAAATTTCTCTGATTTCACAACGGACCGGACTACGTTGTGCGATGACACTTGATTGTTGCATTGCATGAAAATAATTGTTTGATAATCCTGTTTGTGCTTGTATGCATTCATGAGTCTCCAATTCAACTTACTGAGCTGTAGTTGCTCATACCCTTATAGATCCTTTTGCAGGTTCTGATTTGTAATCTCTTCAAGTACCATGCCGCCCTACAATTATCCAGAGGTTAGTCTTTTTGAAGCCAGGGGTGTGAGGATCAAGTTATTTAGCTTAATGTGTAACCAGACTGACCTTGTAGTTAAAGGATGAAGACTGTTAGTTATTCTGTAAATTAGTAAACTGTAGTTATTATGTAAATCTTCCTGGGAAGCTCTGTGGACTTATTTATATGATTATCTATGTTTAATAGTAATTTGAGTTACTCGTCATATTTGTAGTATAATTATTAATCGAACTGTTTACTTCAAAGCGAGTGGTCGTCGACGCCTTGTGTAGATTATCTCTATGGTAGGAACTGTGAGGCCAGTTTCTATCATAGAATGGTTTACACGGCGGGACTGTTGCGACTTCGCGACTTCGGGGCGTAACAATAAAATTATACTTTTATTGGATCTTATTTACAATTATTGATCCGATTAAAATCCATAAAACATGTGTTTAGTCCTCTGAGTATAGCCGTCCCTTTGAAAGAGTAAGCTCTTAATGGATAAATATCAAATTTTTATTCATGAAAAATAACTACTAAACAAATTCGGTTTATTACCATTGCTTGTATATACTAGCAAACATGAAAAAAAAAATAATAATAAGTAACTTTTTTTATGGATAAGACATCAAAATTAGTCATAAAATGAAATGTAGTGAGCGATACATGAAGCCCTCACTAATTCAAATCTACAAGGTTTAATCTTTTAAACCGACAAATGTCCATAGATAAACAACCTTTTTTAGGTCTATAATTCTTCTCCATAAAAAATTCAAATAGTAAATAAAAAGGAAAATCTAACTTTTAAGCTCCTAAAGCACGGATGATCTAACACCTTTTTTTTTTTTTTCAACTAGAAGAAAGAGGGATTCAAATCTTAATCTATTATGATAGAAGACTAGTGATGATACTATTAAACTACAGCAGTCTTCATAATCAACACCCTAAATAAGAAAAAAACATATAAATATTCACCTCAAACGAGCAACACATATCAAGCTATGGTGCTGCAATGTGGCACTTAATTTGGTGCCACGTGGCACAATGATTTGGTTAAGTGTTGCATGCCACTCATTGAGCACCACGTGATGCTACTCATCAAGTGTCATGTGGTGCACATGGGTCAAAGGTTCGACCTAATATACCCTTATAAACACGTTTTTTGTCATCAAAAATTCAAATATATATATATATATATATATATAATAAAAAGGACACGAAAAGCACAATTTAAGCATGTTTAATTTTTTGAATTTTTATTAAAGGAAAGTTGCAAAATAAAAAAAATCATATTCTGTAACTAATAAATGGATATATTTTGTGCTTAAGTTAAAACTAGCAAAATTGAAGTATATCCTCACAAGAGGTCTCAACATACTTAATCAAAATATGTAAGAACATCTTCTATTATACATATGCACTTTTATTTTCCATTAATTTGTGCAAAAACATATTCAATTTTTGCTAAAAATGGAAGAACTGAAATGCATTACAAAACTTGTCATTATCACAAAAATTTAATCTTTTATGAAGATGGAAGTTTCTTGAGGAGAAATTCTAGCTTAACATTATAAATAGATTTCTATAGCACTCATTCATTCAACTCCTAATTATTGAAAATCACTACATTACATATAATCAATAGTTTCTCTCTCTAGGTGTTTATAATATCAAATCCATTCTCACTCTTTGATTTCACTCATCATAGAGCAAATTGATCCGAGATAAGATAGTGGAACATTTTACATTCATCCTAAAACAAAGCTCGATTGGTGGATTGTTTCAATTTCTTAGTTTGGAGGGAGTAATTTAATTTTGAATCAAGAGTGATATTTTTTAGGGTTTGTTCATAACTAACTTAATTTTTTTTGTTAAAATTGCTAGAGGTAGGCTCGGATTTTCTAGAAATTGGCTTAGAGGTTTCATAAAGCAACCTCTTGAGAGAGCCACGAGCCCTACATCAAGAACCAACTAGAACCGTCCCTCGATCTATTGTGTACGTGATGTAAGTTTTCTTCCTTTTGTATGTTATGTTGCTTGTTGATTCAAAAGAAAATTAAAAAAATTTAAAAATGTGTTTTGATCTTTTGAGATTATAATTTCACTTAAATAATGTGTTTTTGTATGATTTTTAATATTAATATGTTTCTATTTGCTTTGTATTAGGTTGATTTTTTAAGATAATATGCTTAGGTTTTAAATAAAATGAGTGGTATGTTTACACGATTAGGCTTTAATAAAATAATAATAATTTTTGTGTTTAGGCTTTAACGAATAATTGATATAATTAAGCTTTATTAGAATAATTAGCATGTTTAACCTTTAATAAATAATTGGTTAATTTGGTTTTAATAAATAATTAGCATGTTTAGATTTTAGTTAATAATTAGTTGACTTGCTCATAGATTTGGCTTTAAATAAATAATTGACTTGTTAATTAATTGGTAGTTTTAGAAAATAATTTGTTTGTTAAATAATTGATAGGTTTTCCTTCATAAATGATCGGTAATTAGTATGTTGAGTTGATAATTTACTTGTTAATTTGCAAGTTTAGTATGTTTAGGTTCTAATAAATTGGCATGTTATAATTGACATTCGCATGATTAGTACTATGTGTCTTGTGTCTTGTTTGCCATCAATGCATGATTATGATTTTCAAATAAAATGAGATTTTTCTTTCAAGATTAGTTTTCTTACACATAAAATATTTCTCCAAAGAAAAAATATATTAGCATTTTTCAAAAGTTAGGGATTTTCATAGGATTTTTCAAAAGTGGATCAAAAAACCCATTTTTCCTAAATTAATAAAATTTAATGCACTTAAAGTAAAAAGAGTTTTTAAAAAATGACCAACAAACTAAAATATTGCGTGGGCTTGATTTGGCTTCGTGAGTACATAGACACTTCAATCAGTCCAAAATAATAAAATTTTTTGTTTTTTTCCATTTTTCTTCTTTAAATAAATTAAATAAAAAACTCAAATTATTTAAAAACCTATTTAAGACTCATTAAGCAATTTCATTGATTTCTTTGGTGCTGTTGTATTTTAATAAGTTAGCTTTCAAACCAAAGATTTTCTAGTTTTTATTTTTTCTAAAAGTATATTTTAGAAAAACCCATGAGTGAGTAACTAAAATTAGAATCCATCACCCATAGCCTTAATTTCACTTTTTTTTTCGATTTCAATTCCTTTTCAAACTTTTTTTTTTTTTAATCCGGTTAAAAGATTCATGTTAAGCCAGTCAGATTTAATATAAATTAAATTTAAAAAAAGAAAGAAAGAAATCGAATTTTCAGCCCCACAATACTTTATTAATGAGATTTGTGATGGAGGAAAAAGAAGAATGAACCAAGAAGAACAGGTGCGTAAAAAGAAAGAAAATCAGGAAAAACACATGGGAGGTGATGGTTACGGTCCACTTGTCATTTTCCCTGTAACTTTTCAAAATTCAATTTTATTTGGAGTGAAAAAGCCACTAGGATATATTTCTATAATGTTTCAAACAAAATAAAATGAAAAAACTAAGAAACCAAAGTAGTGTCCTGGGCCACATTAATATAGATTTATTAAAATCAATTTGTTTCAATTCCCTAAACCATATCGTGAAATGTTGCAGATACTCTACCACTAGACTACAAATCAAACCATCGGCCACAAGAATAACTTTTACGGCTCAATTCCATTTTGTGCTCACCTCTAATGTCACATTTGGTACCGAGTTTCATTCTCATTTCCCACGTTTGAAAGCACATCGTTAGCTAAAAGGAAAATTGGGATTCCATCTTCGAGAATACACTATTTCTATTTCATAGATTATGATTAATTAAAATTACCTTTTTAACCTTATAAAAATTATAACATACAATAATTAAGAATATTTTTTTGTAAATATTCTATTTAAGTATTTAATGTCGCTTAATTATGTGACTATCTCTAAATATAGAAAATGATTTTTCATTCTAATACTCGTTCCATTACAATCCATCATATTACAAACCATTTCTTCATACCAAACATAATATAAGTTCAAAAGTAAATGATAATAACATAAACATCTTCGGACACAAGCCACTATTTAATCTTTTTGGAGCTAAGTTGATTAGGAGTTAATGTTGTATCTTTAATATGCGATATAATATTAATATTTTTTATATAATTTATAATTATATAATTTTTTAAAATGTCAATAGACATGTATTATATCTGGACAAACTAATACAACTATAATCTTTCACAAACCACTTAACTCAAAAGGCATACATCTAAGACGAACACAAAGACAATGCAAACAAATATGTAGACGGTGCTATTTCTTTGGTGGTGCACATACTTCAACAGATTTATTGCATAAGTTGTTGATTCGAAGTGTGTAAAAGCACACATGGTGTCTGCTAATGTATAATAAAATCATAATGGCATCTTCTCAAATGCACCAAAACTTCTTAAGATGAGGAAGTCCTAAGAGTCTCCAATATTACCTTAAGTCATGGAATGACTTTGACCTTAATGAATAATTAGAACTATAGGTGGACTATTATCGGCGCTACCTTCGAACTTCTTAAGGCAAAACAAATGGAAAAAACAAGATGAATTTTAACATTAAGAGGGTAATTCTATTCAAAAGGTTACATGTGATCTTAATTGTCACTAAAAATGGTCCATAAAACATGATTTGTCCAATAAGACTAATTTAAGTAAACCCAAGTCCTTAATCAAATAGTGTTATCTCCTTATCTTTAGCATCTCGTGATTATATTCTTCGTTATTTATTGAGCTTGATCTAGACATGTTGGGACAGCAAGCGAGGAGACATGGTGGAGGTCTTTCATAGATAATCTCAAACAAAAAGGGGTAGCTTGAGTGAAATATAATAATACCTCATGTTGTAGCAAAATTCAACCTAAAAAATTCCAATCGATCCACTTTTCAAGGCGATCATTAGTGAAACATCTCGAATACGTTTCAATTGTGTAATCGACGGTTTCAACTTGTTCATTGCTTTGTAGATGATATGATGAGGAGAAGGATAATGTAGTACCATTGAAATAACCCTTTCGAAAGGCTCTTGTGAACTTTACATCTCTATTACTAACGATTGTGTTTAGTAATCCATGGGGTTTTTTAAGTTTGTTGTCAAAGAAACACTTTAGCTATGGAAACAACGGTATGAGGATGGCTTATACGTATGAAGTGAGAATATTTAAAGAACTTATCCACTAATGTCATGTGATGGATGTAATGAATCGACAGAATTTAAGGATAAATCTAACCAAATTCCCCACTCCAATTAGCACCAAAACTACAATTTTTTCAGTACCTACCATTTCTGGCCTGCTTATCTCCACTCCAGCATTGCACATAATGAAAATTTAAAACTCCCCATCAACATCACCTTTATGTTCACACCAGTATGTCTGCATCCCCTCCATACTTTTCCACACAATCTAGCCAAAATAATTTCTTACATTTTATGGCCAACCGTAAAAGGGTTAATCACAGTTGGGAAAAAAAAAAAAAAGCCTTTTAGCTTTTCATCACTCCATCTCCTACCAATTAAGTCTTCTAATTAAAGGGTTGCAATTTTGTGTTAGCCTAGGGGTTGACACCTTTTCTCCACCAACTTCCCCTGTCTTTAAAGAAAGTTCTTTAACTCTCAAACAAATGCTTTTAAGCCCTAAGTAAAATCCTTAGAATTTTACAACCATACAATCTTTCATCCCGCTAATAAAATTGCCATTTCTTGTTTCAACACTAGGGTGAGCGATTGTGCTGCAAATTATTCAAATTCACATTGATAAGTCATAAGAAGCTCTGGGTGGTTATAACTTCTATAATTCCCTCAATTCATTGTTATGTAACAATGGTCAACAATACATGTTACAAAAGGTGTTTTTTAAGTTCCTCTCACAATAGGCTGGTCAGTTTTTCAAGTCTTTATGTGTACCCTATCCTCCTACTGCAAGGAAAGAATGTCTCAATTTGCTACTGGAGTTGTCTTAATTCTTCCATAAAGAGCGACTCTAATACCAATTTGTTACATGATAAACGTAATAATGTATTCTAGGATAATGCAAAACAAGAATAGGTTCTAGATTATTCTTGACACAAAGGTTTAAGGCTCATTAAGAGAGTATTCAACCATCTCTTAAGTAAGATGCTTATTTCCTTTTTCAATTAGTAATATCCAGTATAAACAAGGTAGTTTTTCAATTGATTTCCAAAGTTTTCTCTTTTTCTAATACATACAACTAGACTTGTGCATCGGTTTAACCCGGTTCAAAACTAGTCCTGAACCTTCAGTTTACGGGTTGGTAAAAAAGCGAATTGTATCCGACCCTTAGGGCAAGCGGGATTCAAGCTGGCTCACCTAAAACATTGATTCAAGGGTAGATTCGGTGGCCCCTATACAGTGAGTGTTTTTTTTTAACTTTTTTCAAATTTCTCTTAATTATTATAAATAATTTGTCTATTTTTTTTTTCAATTATATCTAAAACTTTATATCATTGCTTATGAATAAAAAATTTTATTTTCCATTCATTTTCTTTTTCAATCTCGAAATAATTCATTTTAACAACATGACCGTGATGTTATATTATAATATTGAGTAAAGATGGCCAAAGCAACAAAAATTACAAAATAGGAAGATTTTTTATTAGAAGTGGGATGGGACCATACATATTATATATAATATAGTAATATAGTATATATAGTGTATTGATTATTATATATACTATATACTATATACTTATTTGCATTATATGTATATCATATATATAAAATATACTATATATTATATATAGCATATATATATTATGTATTTATTATATATATAATATATTATATTTTATTTATATATTTCTTTAATTTTCTAGGTTAGCTCTCCTATTTGATAATTTTCCATGGTTGAACCGCTTAGGTCCTTGGGGTCCAACATTTCAACGGTCGGTTTAAGCCCACCTAAGATGGGCTTAAGCTAGTTCGATGACCTGATAGGTCGGTTCTAAACTAATTCATAGTTTAGAACCGACCCTTATATAGGTCTACATATAACTCTTAAGGTAATTTCCTTCCCATAACTGGAAAATGATTCAATAGGTAATGCAGACCATGTGTTAGTACATGTGGTGTATAATGTGAGCTTCGTACTTGACAATTAGGAATTGAGTAAGTAAATTTAGGGTATAGGAAAAATTAATCCGATTAATCTAGAAATTTACGTTTAGGCTTGTGACATTAGATGAAGAGACTTTATGGGCTCAGATATTAAAAATATAATAAAATAATAATATAACTAAAATAATATAATTTAACTATATTATATATTAATCGTCGTAATCGCGTAAAATAGATTTTGTTAATTCATAAATTTTTAGAGATAAGTTGGATATCTAAAAAAATTTATTTGAGACATAAAATAACGTATATAATATATGTGTATGTATCGTATGTAATTTTTTAGCATGTATGTATATCTGTATATAATTAAAATACCCTAATATATGTGATTTAAGCTAAGATAACTAAAGAAAATTAACAAAAATTATTAAAATTATTCCAAAAAAATTCATGATAGTTGGGAATTTGATTTGAGGATGTGTGAAATCTACCATGACAGGTGTTTAGCTGGAGGGATCAAGAATCATGCAAGAACTTAGAATATTTAAGGAAAAATGCTTGGGGGAAAAAGAGAAAATCCTATAAACTTCAAACCAGTTTAGAAAATTAGGAAAAACCTCTCTAACATATTGTACATGCAAAGTTAGATTTAGGAAAATTCAATGGGGAGCTTGAAGATCAAAAGGATAAATTTGAGAAAAATTACAAAAATTAGGAGTAATCTAAGCATTGGAGAGTACACCAACCTAAAGAGCTGCTAGAGTGTAACCATCACCACAGGATAAGGCTATTAACAATAAGGTGATTGCCGCTGGTGGTCAAAGGCCAATTTTCTAGTGAGGTCCCATTTTCATCCGATTTTTAGAAATTCTATAAAAATATAAAAATTGCTTAGAAAAAAATGAAAAAAAATTATTCTTACATATTTTTGTATATAAAATCTAGAAAAAATATCAATTTATATAAATTCAATCACTAATATATATGTTCTTAAGAAATTAACAAAATTGAACAATTTTCGAAGTTAAAATAAATTAGATTAATGACATAGTTTCCATTTCAAAATTTTTCTTCAAACTATCAAAGTTACTATTAAATTTCTATGTCAAAATTTTTCATGATATTATTTCCCATATTTTTATTTGATTTTTGAGCTAAAATGATGCTTAAAATGGTATATTTTAGTGAAAAGTGTGCGTATCCTTTTATAATCTCATTTGGGTATTGAGTTAGAATCATATTTGGAGCGTGTATAGCTGCTCTAGAATGGTTAGTTTAGTTATTAATGAGGGAAGTGATGAGAAGTTAGAAGTTGACTTGAATAAGTAAAGTTGATATTTAACCAATTTAAAGAATGTGATGTAATTGATAATTTATGATGGAATAAATAAAGTTATGAGATGTAATGTGAACTATGGAAAAGGTGTTTAAAGTGTATTGTTGATTTTCAATTGATGTTATAATTATAACTTAAAAGGAAGTTAGTAGATACACTAATTATAGGACATTGATAACTGGTAGAGGATGATTTAGAGGCAAAATTCTCAAGTAACTGTGAAAACAAAGGAGGCAAAGGATTAGTCAAAGGATGTTGATTTTAAAACTTCTATAGAAAACAGGGTCAGAGGATATTGATATTAAATCCTCTACAAAAAACAGGGTCAAAGGATATCTTAAAAGATTTTTAAATCGAGAGTTTAACTTGGAAAAGTTCAGAGGATAAAATCAAGATAATAAATAACCCATGAATAGCTTAGAGACAAATTTAAGGGATTTCTGATTGAGGGAATTTACTATGAATTCACTCAGAAGCAAACTTAGAAGCTTTTTGGATTAAAGAGAAGTACTATAAAACTACTCAAAACCAAACTCAAAGGATTGTAGCTTAAAGAAAACCATTATAAATCTACTTAGAGGATTTGGCCGATTAGGGTTAATTGTAAATTTCGTTAATTGATTAAGAAATTATGATTTTTAAAAGAAATTAACTTAAAAATTTTATGACTAAACAATCAAAAACATAAGAAATCAACTAATGATTAAGGAATTAAGGATTAAAAACTAATTTATTAGGTTTTTTTAGGGACAATTGAAGAATAAGAAGGCAACTATCAAGAATAAGGTACTTATAAACCTAGGTAAGTTGGGATTCGTACGTCATGGCATACTAAAGTATCATGTCGGGATATTTAGAGGAGTAAGAATACTTGTTTGTAAATCTAATTAGTTTATATGTGCGTATGTTATATGTGTGTCACGTCCCGAAGCAGTAGAGTTGTAACCGTTTCGCCATGCAAACTATTCTAAGATAAAAGCTAACCATGCAACCATCATCTTAGACCCGATTTACACAAGACATCCACGACTAACTCGTTTTGAAGTGAACAATTTATAAATTAAATAAATTGTTTACTTATGAATTTAAGAAAAATAAATATTCACATTAAATTAATCTGAGTGTATTTACAAGATTTAACAATCTATTCTCAATCTAATTGAGTAATTTGCAATCTAATGTTAAAAGTTCTAAAATAAATCTAACTAGAGAACGAATTTGGTCTTCTGTTTATATCCTCACTCCCTACTCTCTAAGATCCCGCAGTTACTAACGTCAAGGTGATTATAGGCTGCTTCATCACTAGCACTTGCAACAACGGCTATAAAGATGTAAGTAACCACAGCTCAGTAAGTTAAAACAAAAACTTAAAACTATATTATAAACATAAATAAGGTTAACAACTAAATTATTAGGTGCAATGCATGTTTAAGCAAATGCCATGGCACGACGTTGTCTGACCTGTAGTGAGATTAGAAAAATTGCGCCCGCTCTAATCCAGGTTAAGGAGTTGTCTTTAATGTAACAGTTCACAACCAAACCCAAGCTTATGTAATGGAGATATCGCTCTTCCCGTGACTATCTTCAAACCATTGACTTCACCTTTACAGCAACCTCCTCACTCGTTACTTAGTTCGATTAAGGATGAAGAAGGGACCTATTATGCTATCCAGAGCTATCCCTTTCGAAAGGATCGGTATTTGACTAGAGAATCCTGGATTTTCCCTAATGGGTTGCTATGTAGGTTTGATTTATGGTTACAAGTCATATACTGGTTAAATCCAGTTTAGGATGATCAATCATTTCATACAACACAAGCCAAAACAACAACAAAATCATAACATCACTTATAATCAAGCACATACACACAACCAACTATCTAATGAGTACAATCGAGTATAATCTGAAGCCTCCAAAATACAGTAACATATTAATCCCAACTTACCTCGACTCGAAGTCCGACTCGCTTACTCACTCAAGGTCCGACTCGCTCAAGCCATTGCCAATCATCCCTATAATACCAACATTATCTCAGTTTTCATATAACTGTTATAGGTTTGTTTTATCCTATAACACTTATTATTATCTTTGGTTTAGGGTTTAATATATACAATTATCTAGATTCTCAAATCTTTTACAATTATGTTCGGTTTCCATATCGATCTCTAAATTAGGTTCTAGTTCAATTTCTAAATACAGTTTTATACACGAATCTTAAAAACTCGTTTCAACCCATAATATAAAATTAATCACATTATTTTCAGGTATACTAAATATCATAATTATCCCTATTTTATTCCATCCAGTACACTTAAATCCTTATTAGTATACCAAATTTACTCCTAATGTGAGAAATTTTTACATTTTTCATATAATCACCTAAATTTAAGTTTTCTATTAGATTTATTATATATTCCTATTATTTATATAATATCGATTTTTATTTTAATATCTTCTATTTATTATATTTTCAATAATTGTATATTATATATTATCACCTATTATGTACATAATACACATCTAATATTTATATTACTCTAATTACCATCTCCCAATATCAATTAACATTTCAAAATATCCAAATTCATCCCAAATCAAATTTTACGCCTAATTACCAAGATCTTACGCCTAATTACCCTAATTTACAAAATTAACTTAAAATTTAATATTTTTCCCTATTACTTATTTACTATATAATTACCTTAATAATTATATCTAACACCCTAAATGCTACAAGTATCATACTTCATCAGATTTCAATGTCCTAAAACATATAATTATGCACTAAATCAGTAATTAACCGTTTAATTACTTAATTAGCCTTAAATCACCCATTTTAGCCATCATTTTAAGGCTTAAAAATTATCTAAAAATTTCAAAAATTAATTTTTTAAAAAAGGGCTTTGTGGCACTGTTCTATATCACTTAAGTAGTCTACACAAATATTTTAGACTCAAAACTATACTTCTAAGGTTATTTATTTCTAATCCGAACAAATCTCGAGTTTGCATGGTTTCTTAAAAATAGTATATTTCTAAACACAAAATCATCAAAATAAATTTTTTTTATAAATCTACATACTTAAAAACCTTAGAATACCAAATTTCATAATTTTTCAAGAATATTAATATTTTTACAAAATTAAATAAAATCGAGTTGAAAATCGGACTCATCTGTGTGGGTAGCTCCGGCAACCGCCGGCTGCCGTGGTCTTGTCAGCTGGTCTAGACGCTACCACCACCGTATGGTAGTGGTGGCCATTCACTCTTAAGTGCTCATCGAGTGTTGGTTTTCCTTAGAAGCCCCAACTACACAGTTTTTTGTAATTTTTTGTAAAAACCTTAATTTTCTCTCAATTTCACCTCTCTCTAATTTTCTATAATTCCAAACATCCAAAATGAGCTTCTGAAAAATTTGGGGTATTTATAAAGGTCTTAGGGAATTATTGTGTATTAATTTGATTAGACAATTGCCTTATCTTTTTCCAATTTGTCTTTTTTATTGTTCTAATTTACTCGGCTAAATTTTCTCTTCTTTTCCCCAGTTGCCACGACCTAAATCTAGATCATTCCTTTTTTTTTATTTTTTCTTAATTAATTATGAATTTTCTTTAATTATTTAGCATTATTTCAGCACATTTTGCGTATTTTAAGTAATTACGTGTATTTCTACCTACATGTAAATTCATATATAGTACAAATAAATATTCCTAAATATTATTTAGGTTATTCTATGATTTTTAGTATACATATAATTTATCTCTAGCGATTCGTTAGTTATTGAAATGCATTTTACGTATTTTCGATAAATAAAGAGCAATATACTTAAAATTTGAAAATTTTACATTCTTTTATTTTATTACTTATTTTCCTAAATTCAAACTTACGGGATCATTTTTACTAATATTTTTAGCTTTACTATATAATTTAGGCTCCATCAGATCATTTAGTTAATTGGAATCCCGAGTAACTAGTTATGGGGTGTCGAGCCTGATTTTTCGGTTTTTCTGTTTTTTTTTTTAATTTTAATTTCTCATTTCCTGATTAATACTAAACCCTAACCCATTTAATATTAATCCTCGACTAAAGAAATTGAGAAATTCCGGTTTTTTATTAAAAATAATTTTTGGAGTCGCCACCTGACCGAAGTCGGGAAAAGAAAAAGAAACTGTAATCAATTAGGTGGATTGATTACAATTTAACTACCAGTCCTTGATTTCAATTTTAATAAAAAACTAGAGGGTTCCGAATTCGGGGGTTAACCTATTAAACCCTAACGGGTACCACTATTTATTTACCGAAATTAGGATTATTCTTCTAATATTAAAAAAAAAAAATAAATCAAAAGAAAAAAGAATCTAAGTTTCTACATATTTTATCGTCGCCTCAAAGGTGCCTACGTACCCACTAGCCGGGATCAAACGATCGTAGTTCCCCCAAAAAAATTTTAGTGGATTGGTTCTTTTTATAAAAAATGATTGGTTGAATTTGCTTTTTTATTAACCATTTTATTTTTATTAAGAAAAATCCCTAGAAGCCTAATTTTTATTATTATAAAAAAAAAACCTAAAAACCTAATTTTTGAAAAGTACCAAATTAAAATTTTTATTTAAAAATAACTAAGTGATAATTTTTTTATTTTCAAGAAAAAACCCTAAAGATTTTATGAAATATGCAATGTTCTACATGATGAAACTTTTATATAGAATAGAAAAAATGCTTAAAACATTAAAAAAGATAGAAAAAAAATTCCTATTCATAGAAAAGATGTCTGAATCATAAAAAAAAAAAACTTAAACTATGAAAAAGGCATCTAAACTATGAAAAAGATATCTAAATTATGAAAAAGACATCTAAACTATGGAAAAGACATTTAAACTATGAAAAAAATATCTAAACTATGAAAAAGATGTCTAACCATAGAAAAGAAGTCAATTAAAATTTTTTTTTTATTTTTATCAACATCAAAATGATTTTTTTAATTTAAAAAAATTACATATTTTATTGTCGCCCCGAAGGTGCCTACGTACCCGCTAACCGGATCAGACGATTGTAGTTTTTTTAGAAAATCTTTAGTGTGTTGATTTATTTTAATTTTGAAAACCGTTTAAGTTTACGTTTTAATTTATTCGGTTTATTTTAAAAAATTTAACGGGGTCTTAACTCTTGAATGTTATTATTTTTATAAAGGAAAACTCTCCAAAAATCCTATTTAAAAAAAATATGATTATTATTTTCTTTTCAAAATAAATCAATTTTCTAAGTGAGGAAATCATAAAAAACTTAAAAAAAAAAAAAACCTAAGTTAATATATATATCTATATTGTTATTAGCAAACAACTAGCTACAGTGGAATATAATACATTTAACCTATAAAACTAATACTTAAAAGAATTTACTAGGCTAATATATACATAACTTCTTATATATTAACATAAATAAATAAAGATCTAATAAAATAATAATCATACGGTAATAATAATAATAATAATAAATAAATAAATAAATCAACAGTAATGAAATAAAATAAAAATTAAGCAACCGAACCTGAGTTGATGTTTTGGCTGTAGCGTTGGATTATTGGAAGCACTCGTACAAACTAATACCGATCGAGATCGCGCGCAGTGGGCATGCGTGCGAATTGCAGCTCAAACAAAAACGCTGGTCGGTGTCGTGATTGGAGATCGGAGTTCGCTGTTGAGTTGATCACGCGAAGGAAGAAAGCCGTTCGTAGTTGCTGCTCGAGAGCTGCTAACCGCGCTGTACTGAGTCGTGTGGCGTACGGCATACGATGTTGGCACGGTGTGTGTATGCAATGATCAACAAAGTTTGCTTCGCTGCTACTGTTTGGTGTCGTAGGGCTGGCATTCAGCTGGCTGTGTGGATCTGTTGCGTAAAACGGCCTGCTGCGTAGACTAATCTGCTGCTGTTGCTGTTAGCCGTGGGGCGTCGAGGATCTGCTGCTGCTTGGATTGGAACTCAGACGTGTAGCAGGCGTTGATCTGCTGCTGTTGCTGTTGGCCGTGAAGCAGATTTTCTAATTTTTTATGAAGCTGATCTCCCCTTTCGTTATGGTTCTCTTCTTTTTATAAAGCCCAAATCAAATCTTAATGTATCCGATTAAACTAGATTCAAATCTCATTCAAATCTGATTTAGCTAAACCCATATGATTTAATTAGATATGATTCTTTTGCAAAGATAGAAAAATAAAAACATTGGTGCCTGCAGAGATTCAAACCCGTGACCTCCAAATAAATTCACCCAAGTACTCCACTGTTTATCCGTTAAACCGTTGACCTGTTTCTTAACATTCATTACCATTAAATTATATTTAAACTATCTAAATCCCTAAACTAAAATTTTTAACTAAACTAAAATTAACTAATTATTCTTAATATAAATTACTTCCTACAAATCTACGAAATCTTTATAATTTTTTCTTTTCTTATTTTTTTGGTATTTTCATTATTTGTTAATATCTTTTATTATTTTTGAATTAGGACTCTTTTTATAAAAATAAAAATTAAAAAAAATAAAAATTAAAAACTAAAACTATGGAAGGGCAAAAATTAAGTGTTTACATGGGGCTTACAATATTTGCTTAAGATACTGATTGATGGTTGGGAGTTGAAATCCAAGTACTACTTTCTGATTGATATATTATATCTTGAGTGTATGAATTTGGTTGCTTACCTAATAAACCAGACTAATCTTGAATTAATTAAAGACTTAACCTGACATTCGCAATAACCCAATAAGGGTAGCGATTAGGTTGTCGGACTAAATACTAACACTTCGATAAAGATAACAAAAATGGTTATTTTCCTACCCTCAATAAAACTAAGTGATAAGAAAGAGGGTCACAATAAGGTTAAGAACTGTGGTTCGAATGTTATCTAGGAAGGAGAAGTATCTCCATTGCATAAGCTCAAATTTATTCTAATAATGTCACGCTGAAACTCCTCAAAATCCATATTAGAGTAGATAAAATTATTCTAACTTCACAATAAACTGGTTAAACATTATAAAATGCAATATCGTTTGACTATTACATTTGCATTTAATTAATAATTGAAAAACCATATTTATAATATATTTTTACAACTTCATCCCTTCTTATTAAGCTAGTGTAGCTCGTATCCCAATAGATTGTTTGCAGATGCAAAGTAAGTTTCAAAAGACATCTCGTTACAACTATCTACAAGTTAGTTCCGATGAGCTAGGGAGTAAGCCTAGTAATTGGAATGAAGCCCAAGTCTCTTTTGTTTCTCTTTTGTGAGAGGATTATAAGGTCTTCCTAAGAGACCTTATAGTTTTCACTAAATGGCTGTTATATAGATATGTAATGTAGGTTTTACTGTAAAGCTGTAAAGTTTCTTTGAAAACTTTAGACTCCTGATATATATAAGGTAATGTAATGAATAGAATCATCTATGAGTATAAGAATATATATGTTGTTAAAAGTTATTCCACAAGTTTAATGTACTACAAGTACCCATCTAACTACTTCAAAGCCGATTGAGTTATCATTCGCCTTATATAAACTATATCTATGTTAGCAACTAAAGGGATAACTTCTAATTATGATTGTTGAATTTTAAGACATGATATATAAATACCAATAAGATATTAACATATATAACATGTAACTTATGCATGATAATTAATTTTAAAACTATCCATTCCATTATAATGTGATAATATTTTATTGGTACTTATACATAACATATATATAATATGTGGCATGTAATACCTATTGAATTTTTTTCTCTATAACTACCGATAAGCACAACTTCCCAACAACACATACGCACTGCATCATTAGATTCCTACACAACACACACCACATCACCCTCCAAATAGAAACTCAATAAGCTTATTAATACAAAATGAAACAACTATAATCTTTTATAAACCACTTAACTTAAAGACATACATCTAAGACAATGCAACAAATATATAACATATTTCTATTACTTTTTGCTTATTCTATGGTATACGGTTGTTGCATAAATCTTTGAATTAGAAGTCTTTACATTTCTTTTTTAGTTTAGACAAGTTTAGGAAATCAAGAGGAAGAAGAGATTTATTTTAAGCTAGGTAAAGTAACGTCTATCCAATAATCTATTTGTTATTCCACTTTGTACATCTTTAGTAACACTCATTGACAATTTGTAATTGAATCGACTATTATTTTGTGATGAATGATGATATCTCATTGCTATTAGAAATTACTAAGAATATGCATTAATCTTATGAAATGGATTTCTCTTAAAATAATTGTATTTTTTATCAATCTATAAGGTTCTTCAAAGTATTTATTTTCGCATCAAACTTACTTTTGTTTCTTAATCATGCAAGATGGTTGATCACTTGCAAAATGTGAGAGTTAGGCTAAAAGGGATGTCAAAGGTAATTTTAACATAACCACTCCAATATTTAAATTAGCAAGAGCTAAATATAAGAAAAAATATAACGAAAGTATGTAAAAGAACCAAATCCATTATTAGGAGGTCTCATCCTCCATTTATAAGGGATCAACTGAGCCGTTTCAAGAAGGGCATAAGCATCCTAAGATCTACTTTGAATTTTATAGGAAATATTTGGCTATAATTATTAACTTACCTTTTTTGTTGAGCTATTTTTGCCTAATCTATTCAATTTCATGGGTTTAGGTTTGGCAGACCTTAGCTTGGAGACCTAAGATCTAAGAAGCTTAGAGGTCTTTGTTAAGGTCAACCTGGACTTGAAGCTAGGAATTTGGCACACTCTTTGGCAAAGTCGGTCGAGCTCTAAAAAGCTTGGTCTAAGTCTTGTAGGGTGGCAAAGTTGGAGAATGCTCAACCAAAGTTAAGAGGTCAGTCAGGGCTCTAAGAGCTCAACCTAGTCTAATCAGGTTGGCTTAAGTTTTGGAAGTTTGTGTCTAAAATAACTTATAAACACTTCTTTCTATGTTTATTCAAAAGCACTTCTTATTCATACAAGTACACATGCAATTTGAGAACTTAGAGAATAAAATAAACAAGAGAAATATAGATTTTTTCCATACGGCTATTAAATCATAAAACCATGCATTTAAGCTATTAAATACAAAATATTTCGCTGATCAAATTCGAGCAGTATCCTACTTTCTAACTTGACGTGATGTTTATAGTATTAGAGTCGATAAACCCATTTTAAGCGGTTCAATATTTTACTTTTTTTTTTATCAAAATATTCCTACAAATTTTTTGAGAAAGAATATATTTCTTGGCTACTTGCTTGACTGAAAGTAAAAGCACTTACTATCCTTGCAAAGAATCACCCAGTATCGTATAAAACCTCCATCTCCTTACTTTTGTCCACCGCTTTAATATCATCACCATTTTTTCTTAATCATATTAATCTACGTGAAAGGCTTATGTTTTAGTTTATGACAAATATATAGTTGTTTAGGCACGCGCATTGCAATAACATGGCCCACACACGATATACTATTAATTTACATGCCACGTAAAGGTCATCTTCATGACAGACCTACCAAAGATGAGAACAACAGCATTGTCAAGTCCTGATCGAAGATTAAAAGAAAAAACTAGATTCAATCGGAATTGAACCAGAATAAAATCAGATTGAATCTTAGAGATCAAGCCAGGGTTTAACAATATTGAAGTAAAAAAGGATATTGTTTTCAAACTAAAAGTCATATAAACTATTTAAAAAAGGAAACCCTAAAGACTGCGATGCTAACCACTCCTAGTCGAATCAAAATAGCACAATATTAAGTTTCTCAACTGAAATTAAATTCAAGTAAACAGATTATATTGAATTCGAATAGTTTATAAATATAATTTAATTCATCTGCATTCCCTCCTAATATGTGGAGTTGCGGATTGTTTTTCATTGCCTTCCCGCCGCGCGATCTCGGAGACGGGAAATTCCATTTTAGGGGAAAAAATCATGGTACGTGTTATCAAGAAAACACGATGAAACGCTAAACTATAACTCCAACATAGTCGCAAATAAACTGAAGTAGCCACTAATAACCACGTCTTAGCAGCAACAATATAAACCTCAATCTCAAGTTTCATCCATAGTTCCATATAAAGTTACAATCTCATTCCTCCTATAAATTCCCTAAGCTGCTTGTTTCTACTCTTCAAAGGAGCATATACGAAATCTAACTACCCTTCAGTCCATGGGTGTGAAAAAGGCCAAATGCACTCCTTCGGGTCCTTGTACAAATATCGTATCATCACCAGCACGGCAATGGGGTACACGTAATTGCTGCCAGTTCATCACCATAGGAGTGAAAAAAGGAAAATCAATAAGGCCTGTATCGTGCTGGCCGTCTGAACCTCGGAACCCTCCTGGACAACAGAAGAACTAGTAACTACTACTGGCATATAGATGATGGATAGCTAACATTCTAGTACTAGATAAGATTCAAAATGGAGCACAACCCTTTATTTAGGCTCTACATATTTATGATGCAATGCGTATTTCAATAGAAGAGTAACAAAATAGATAGGGTTATTTCAGTCGTGAGTGCTTCAGGTGAACGAAACTCACTGGTATTCAAGCAAAAGACAGAGGAGACAAAAGGTCTTTAAGAAGTTTTGGGTTCTTCTTATACTCAAAATCTAAGTTATACAAGATAGTACAGAAACTTCGCTTTATTTTCTGCAGAATATTCAACCATTAATATATATATGTGTATATGAGCAAAACAAAAGAATAATCAGCTTTTCTGCAAATTTATAATGAATGGAGCTTCACTTGTAAAAAAAAAAAAAAATCAATTCACTCCATTTCAAAGCACGGCAAATCCACCTCAGTATTTTTGCTCTCAATCCCGTGGTATTGAAAATATGCGAGTGCTTACCCATAACCATAAGCAGGGAAAATGGCAGCGCCAGGCATAAAGGGTCTCCTAGATCGAAAACCATAGGGGTTGGGTCGCCTTCCTCGGTACTGTTTCATTCCAGGAATATTTGTCCGCTTAGCAGAGACCTATTTAAAACCCAAACCACCATCAGAAAACAATTAATGCCACCACCACTGTTTACAATGCAGGTAAATAATTAAAAGACCTTTAGTTGACGGCCATGCAATTCCGATTCATTTAACAACAGGGCATTCTGCACTGCATCAACTTCAACAAACTCCACATAAGCAAATCCTTTGGGTTGACCAAACTTATCCGTCAAAATAGTGACGCGGTTAACAGTCCCACAAGACTGGAAATGCTGCTGAACTTCCTCAGGGGTACAGGCATAGTCCACCTGAAGTTGAAAAATTATACAAGCATGATGCCACCAAAATCATGAGTTCTACCATATGGTGGAACAAAGAAAAGGCTAAAAGAATTAAAGAAGCTATACATATTCTATACAGTTGGATGATAATTAAAAAGTGCTTTACTTCATGAAATCCAACATATTCACAATTTATATCAATAAGGTTGATTTCAACCCCACTGGCTTGCTAGTAATAAAAAAGTCAAGAACTGAGTAAACAGTTTAGGATATTTCAACAGACATTTTTGGTGCCTAACAGGGATATATGCATCTGTATTTATCCAACAAAAGGAACAAGAAAATAACCTCCAACTAGAGCTCATCGAATGCAAAACTTTAATTATACTATTGATCATAAAGTATAATACAAATTTGTTGCAGTTTCATCTAAATAAATTAAGAGCACATCAGTATTGGTGGTATGCTCAATCCAAACTTGAATTTATCAACAATCACTTCCACAGGTAGCAGCTAATATAATTTTTTCAAATCACTTGTCAGCCACAAACTCACATAAGTCTTCCAAGGGAAGTTCTCCTGTCTAGCGACTATTGAAAGCACATTTGAAGTTAATGCAGTAGCTCTTTCTTATGTATAGTGTTTGTGAGGAACACATTACAGCAGAGCAACTTATGGAAAATGGATTACGCTAAGACAGCTCCAGCACCACCAAAAGGAATTGCAACATCTACCCTAAAATATTAAACTTGAGACTGAGCTTCAAGAGCCTAATAACATATTACATGAGCACCCAGGTTTAAATTTCACTGAGAAGACTTCTTGAAGATACCTAGATTTTGTAAGCTAAACTTATTCAACGCAGATCTTGTTGGATTTCAAGTTCCCAAATGTACCAGACCACTTAGAGCCATGCCCTCCATTAACAAAATAAATTACTTCATGTGAAGCAATATAGATGAAGCAAAACTGACTAAAGCCAGAATATTCAGCTACTAGTAAATAGTAAAATTACCCTTCTCCAACTTGCCCCAATAAATTTAAAAAAGAAATGTAGATTATAATTGCATGATTCCTAGTGGCTATACAAGTAAACAGCTACTTCTCACTCTCAACAAATACAATTTAAGATGAAAGTATTAGCAGACCACACTATTAATGAGAAAACCATAAGGAGAATATGTAGAAAAGAAAAGCTTTCCTGTGTATATTTTAGTGTACCAGTCTCAATTAGACCAGAATTATTACTATCATGGGAAATATCAAACATTTAGTTGAGAGAAATGGATATTCTATTCCCTCTTCTTTCCTTACATTGCAGAGCAAAAATAGTGATATTTTTGGAATGACATTCCTGGGATGGATGCTAAGGAATGCTTTATCATGACTCATTTCTTGGTCCCATCTAATTTTCCAAACATATCCCTCTCAATCCAACCCATCCAAATTCCAACTCCACTACTATCACCCACCAACCAACCAACCACCACAACCAACACCAACCCAACCTATGCAATCACCACCACCACAGCAAGCCATGGCAACTAGTCACACAATCAAGACTGGAATGGATCCCAGCATCTCGTCTAGTTGCAGCAATAGCGCCACTATCATGCCTCCAGGCAACCTAAATCTGGGCCACAACCATATGCAATTGTGTCACATTGCCAACATGTGACTCTGCTGCCCACCATGCTTCCCAATTATAATACAGAAAAGAGTTTGATGAGAGAGAGAGATGATACAAGACAAGAGGAGAAAGAGAAGATAGAATTTGATTTAAGTAGTCTACTACCGACACTTCTGATCATGCACTTCTGACTGCCGACTCACTTCACAAGTCACATATAGAACCATTTTTATTTTTTTATTTTTTTTATTTTTGTGATGTAGATAGAAAAGGAGGTATTGTTTTTACTTTGTACCTCATTGCTACACTATCTCAAAATGTAATTTTTTACTTAACCAAACATGGGAATGAAGTATACCATGGAATACTAATTTCCTTTCTATCCCAATCTCATAGGTATGAAAAAATCAGAGAAAAGTGGAATTATGACCAGTAGTCTCCATTCATTACAGCTGATATGCAATCCTAATATAGCTAATACAGCTAACTACATGATTACAGGGATAATCCTATGATCTCAGGTTCCCTATACTTACCCTTTAAATGGTGAGGAGATGTTTTTATATGTGAAGAAATCACCTAGTTGCTCAGAGTTTGCAATTCCCATGGTTCATTGCTCTTAAACTCAGTTTCAACTCTAGCTCATATAAAATGTGACATTTCTTTTTTAATATATATATATATTAGAAAAAGGGGGGCAAAAAAAGAACCTCTAGTTAGTATTATAACTTGTTTCTTACTTCACAAAATCATTTTTTTTTTCCAGGGCCTAAGTTCAGATTTTTTCTCTTTTCATTAAATAAAGGAAATGTTACAAAAGGCAACACAGATACAAAACAAAAAACAAGAGTTACCTTCACCTTAAGAAAGTGACATTAAAAAACAAAAACACAGCCAAAGGAGAAAAATTCCTAGGCAAAACATTAAGAACATACAAACAGCCTACATTCTAGGTGCCTCCTACAAACACACAATACCCTATAATCTGCATTGATGTATGCTTCTACAGTCATATCTCTCTCTATTTTAAATAAAATTCCTTTTGCAGAAATTGTTTTATGTATTGCAAAATATGGTTTACAGCTTCTAACCAATCTTATCAAGTTTATGCATAAAACAACCTAACACCCTTCCTACGTATGATATACTGCATTGAGTATGAGCCACATTGCTTAAACTACCATAGCTTTCCAAATCCTCAATCTCAAACACTTCTACTGGTTGCTCTTGCAATTTCCTTCTCATTAATACCATCATCTATTTCAATGATATCATATCACCAATAAACACAAGCATTGCTACATGTTTACCTTCTCCTGGATGATTAATGAAGAGAGTACAATCTCCATGACACTCTCTATAGCTTTCATGTAACTTTGCAAACCAAGTCCAAGGTGGCTATTTCAAGCCATAAAGGGCTTTCCTTAATCTAGAAACTTTGTTTCTCGTCCAAATTTTCCTTCAAAATCCAGCGGGACTTCCATGTAAACCATCCTCCAAGTCTCCATGGAATAATACATTCTTCTTGTCAAGCTCTTATGATTCCCAATTTAATTTGAAGCTGAATTTGTAGAATCCTTACCATATTCACTTATTCCATATATGTTTGGTGTACCCCATTGCCACGAATTTTACCTTGTATCTTTGAACCGAACCATTGACCTCACCCTTGAGAGTATAAGCCCATTGATGAAAACCAACCAACTTCTCCTGAGTTCCATTTTATTGTATTGCATTCATCTCCTTCCTCATACCACATACCCAATTCTTGTTCTTCAGTGCCTTCTTCAGATACATCAGGAATATCCATTACCCAAAAGAAAATATATCAGCAATATCTACAGAGTCTAGTGTGTGATGTTGCCATCATATAGCAACATTTCTCTGGTAAACTTAGGTACTTTTGAAACCAGTCATACACCTAAAGACTATGCTTAGAATGGAGCTTAAAACAAGTTATAATGGCATTACTCATTTTCTTTCAATATATACACAACAAGCCTAGGTCACTATTCTTTTGTGGTTAGAAAAGACCTAGTTGTTGCCATGGCCAATCCTTTAAGCTTGATGAGGGTTACATCATGGCTATCCCGCAGCTTTACTTCTTATGAAACAGTGAGATAACTTTATTTAGAGAGGAAAATACTACATTCACAAATCTTTTTTGGATAAATTACATTCACAAATCTTGATAGCAAACAACTGCAGGCATAAAATACAATGAAAAGAAATTACAGTCAATACTCTCTATTCAGTACAACTAATATAAAACCAAGATCAGCTAGCAACGTTATCGTCATGGTAATTATCATAATCCTTATGGTATTCCATTATCCTAAAAACTAACTAGAAAAGAGTGAAACAAAAATGTAAGCAAAAGAAATTACAGTTAATACTCTCCCGACAATACAGCTACTGTACAACCTGATACTGCTAGTAACGCTCATGTCATTGCTATTATTATCACAATCCTATGATCTCAAGATTCCCTCTAGAAAATGCGTCTGAATCTCGTCTTAGAATGAAATGATTTAAGCATAGTAAATTACTGCTTAGGGGAAAAGCATAACTCACATTTCCAACATAGATTGACCGTGAATCAACCTCTTCCTTTTCAGCCATAGTTGCAGAGCCACTAGGGGAATCTTCATACATGCACAATGGAGAGCAATTTTCAAATTACAAATAAAGCCTAAAACCTCAATAAAGAAAACAAAAGCAGCACTAAGTAATATAATCCAAGACCACATAAAAATAAAGCAATGATATAACAACATTGAGGTACCTAGCAACTACATTTTTCCGGTTAATTATCTTGCAACCACTTTGCTTTGTGAGAAAACCCAACAGTTATTTTGAGTTATATAAAATCACTTAATTTATTATTTGACCCCTTTGATTTTTTGTTTTTCAAGGTAAGTAGCCAATCATAGGCCATTATACAACCAATTATAACACATGCTTTCCTCAACCATGATAAACTAACTGACTTGGACTCCTTTGTGGATGCTAAACTGCAGTCTCCTCGCATCTTATTTCTTCACCTCTAACTAATTAAGGGGCAATCTACTAGCATCTTATATGGTTTCTTTGTAGGGCAAGCCTATAAAATGCAATCAATAAGATATATAAGGATTGTTATACTTGGAGATTTCTTCTACTGATGTAATAAAGAGATATCCAATATTGATCTTTTATCTTTGGAGACTCCATTATTTATTTGGAGAACATAATGCCACTGAGATTGGATAAGTATAAGACTCAATGCAAGAAATGAAGAAATCAAGCAGAAAGCTATCTATTAAAGTTCTTGCGTTGGCTGAGATTGGGAGGTTCTCTCTCTTAAGCATCCAATTCCCAGTAAAATCAGGATGGTCCCTCATTTGAGCCTCAAATACACTTCAATCGTAGGTTCTCATAAAAAGGACCGAAATACTAACAACGAGACTTTGAGTTGATCTGAAAGTAGGTCCTACACAAAAGACACAGGCACTCCAAAAACGGTATCAGAGCCAAATGCTATGGGTAATTTGCAAGATAGATCAATTAACCAACATTTTTCCAGCAATATAAAAACCACTAAACTTAACTCCAATACAAGAGAGAGAGAAGCTGGTTTCGAAGGGAAAATAATCAAGCCCATTGGAGGAATTAAGGAACCAAGTATGGGAGATCAAGAGTGACTCGCTTCCATGTGTGATTAAGGGGGGGACGAACACTGAGATTAGCCGTCCTAACAATGGCATATGCAGCTACGAAAGCATGAGTGAGGTATATGTCCAGGGTAGGATGTAGTAAAAACAATGGCGTTGGTGGTGGGAATCCATGAATGACCATGACGCACTGCATCAAGCGAACCAAGGCCGATTTTGACAGGACTTTCAATCCCCGCTATGCAAAATTGGAACTACATCCTACCATAAGCACTAATTACACACTCCTTCGGGTAAATAAATGCTAATTAATTACACACTTTACGTTTAACCTACTGCTATTTAGCCTACTTTCACTCGGATTCAAGTGATATGCCAGAAAAATAAGAATTAGGGCAAATAATGAAGAAAGCTGGAAGTACAGACCTTGAACAGCTCCCATCTCCTTCTCAACTTTAGCCTGGAGTTCACGAAGAGCACCGGCTTCTTCTTCAATCTCTTTCAACCTCTTCTTCATATCCTCCAGGTCCTGTTTCAATCCATCTTCAAACAACAACTTAAAGAGAGAGATAGAGAGAGAGGAACAAAATCTGAAATACCTTGGAGCCAGCATTGGAGTCGGGATCTTCTTCAGCGTAGTATTCAGCATTAGCAGACATATCGACATCTCCATCAACCTCTCCCTCTTCATCAGGGATTTCGCCTCCGTAAACTTCGTGTTCGTGTTCTTCATCCATATCTTACTCTTTCCTTTAGCTTAAAACCGCAATTGAACACAGATCGAATCGCTTGATCGATGTACTTTTTGGTACAGCTTCGTACGCTGAGTGGCTTCACTTAGGGTTTCCAAACCGAGAGGCGTGTGTGTATAGCACTGTGCGTATTGGAGTTTGGATGAGGATGGAAGAAGGCGGATTTGCAAATTTTGGTAATTACGGAGTCGCCCTAAATTTTGTTTCCAATACGATTTTACTCCCTGCTCTCGGTTTGTTTTCTTCAATTATGCTCGTGAAGGAATAGAACATAAAGTAGGATTTGATTTTGATTATAAACCAAATCAAATCATTAAAAATACGATTATAGTTTTAAATTTATTTGATAATTAGAGAAAAATTAAGTTGATAAATTAAATAAAATATCTAAATTTTATTCAATTTAAATCTAAATTATAGTATAAAAATAAAATTTATTGAAAAAAAATAAAAAAATATTTTATATTTCCAAAAATACCCATATATGTTATAATATTAAGTTAATGAATATTATTTTTATTAAACATTACAAAAAATTATTTATTTTATAATATAAATAATTAATTTTTAATATAAATTTTATATTTAGTATTGTATGAACTTGATATGATATAATAAATTCATGCTGTCTAATCCATTTTATACTTATCCTATCTTTATTCAATCCAATCCTTACAATCAAAAGCTATTTTAAACTCAATTATATATTTGGCTTGGGACTTTTTTAGAGCCTATTTATTTTGATTCAATTCTAGATAGTTTAACCATGATTTATGATATAAGCAAGATGATGTGGAATTTATAATTATTAAATTCTTCAAACAATGACGTGCATTAACACTGTTTAAGTGATGGACAAAATCATTGAAAAGAAAAAATTGATGGATAAGATCAATATCCATGTGAATTTTACAAGCATTTTATTAGTTGTTTTATAAAATTAGCATACGATAAATTTTGAAATTTTGAATCAATATCATTCAATAAATTATTCTAATAAACGTTGGTTACAAAACTCAAATACATGTATCTTCTAACAAGTATCAATTTAGATTTTTTTTTAGATGTTACTAAACAATCAAGCACCTACAATGTGTATACAAAAAGATATATATATATATATATACACATATATATATTATATCTCTATTTTCCAATGTT